>AXNI01001107.1:0-16142 GCA_000498555.1 Heterococcus sp. DN1 | reverse complement strand
TGATTGGTCATGTGTGTGTACTGCATGTTGGAGATAATGAGTGACACTGTTGCAGTCTGAGCTTTGAGATAGTTCTGACAGAATTGCACGCGCCGTTCGTCGCCAAGTGAACCGAGCAGTCAAGTGAACAGAGTGACGCAACAGCGGGCACGCTATCGAGTAGGGTGCGAAGGCATGTGGTACTGTGCATAGCTGCTTCTGTAAGCTCTGTTACACTACATATACCTCACAATTCTCTTCTCGATAAGGGTCCGCTGCTTTCACTCGTTACTTTAAGACTAGAATGATGTGCACATTGTATCTTGAATACTTACACAATAGCTGCATGCAGTAGCGCTCATACAGCAGTGTATCGCGCCGCACAAGTATTGACAGCGCTTGTGCCTTGTGCCACGCTACTGTTCAAGCTTGCACGTCAGCGTACGCCACTAACACTACTCATATTATTACCACTCACAACATACACACACTTTTCAAAAACAACAGTTGTGAGCCAACGTGCAGACTAGAGCGGTGGCGAGCAGAAGGTAAAGTGAGATGTGCTGTGTTCTCTAAGGCTGCTATGGCTGCTGGCACTGAGCTAACATTTGACTATCAGTGGGGACATCACAGTGCTAGACAGAAGACTGTGTGCTTGTGTGGTACACCTAGCTGCAGAGGGTACATTGAAGTTGATGATTGGGTTGATGAGGTGAGTCACTCTTTGCTTGTATTGTGTACTTAGTATACATATATATATATGTGTGTATTTGTATATCATGCATACACAAGATTGATATACTACAGTATAGTAATACTGCTGCTGCTGCTTATGATACTGTTGATGGTGCTAGTACTGCAGCTGTTGTTACTGTGCTGCTACTGATTGTTTGATAACTACTCGTGCTATCGTTAGTGTTACTACTGCTAGTCATTGCGTTGCCACTATGCTGCTACTACATGTTGGCCTGATACTGTGAACATGTTGTACGTGTTCGCTTTGGCTACTACTATTATTGTTATTACTGCTACTGCTGCTAACAGGAAATGGTAGCTGCAAAGGCTGCTGCTGATGCAAAGGTACTACACATATATACTAGTACTAGTACATGTATGCGTGTAACTCTAGTGGACAAATGAGCGTATAAGACAGCAACTTCTTGACACTTCAGCATCTCCCACGTGTAATGTAAAACAGTGAGCCACATCGTGTTTGCGTGTGCGCTGGTGCAAGCATCATGCAGCCACAACTTACACAACTTGTTTCACGTACGCTGCGTCCGTTACACATTACGTTACATTTTTAAACAGGGTGTATTTAGAGCACCAACACCTGAAGAGGCAGCCTCTGGTGAGGGTCTAATAGGTCGAAAGGTCAATATTTTCTGGTCAGGCACAGGAGAATTCTTTGTGGCTAGAGTAAGTTTCTCCAACTTTTGATTTTTCCGCCATTAATGCTGCTCAAATATGCATTGTACTTTGGAGTAGTGCTTGCGCTGTATACTTATATCGATTTTGGTATCACTTCCTTGTACCACACAGTATGTTAGTACACTTATAAATGCGATTGTTGGTGTTGGTCATTATAGTATTCATGCACGGTACACAATGATCTGTTACTGATATGCGCTGTGTAAACTGCATTACCACAAACAAATGACAGGTTATACGGTATGATGCAACTACTGGCAAGCACTTCGTTTACTATGATCAAGAAGAGGACGTAAGTGGCACTATAAATATCATGTAGATATAGCATATACCGTATGCTTGACACCATCCACTGTTAGTATAATGTAATAGACAAGTCACTGGCGTCATATGTGAAAGCCTTCAGAAGTATGGTTCCACATATGCACACATCCGCGCATGTGGCCACAGCTGCTTTGTGAAGACATGCACACCACCTAGCATATGTACTGATGCATTGCACCTTTGACACTGTCATCGCTACTACAATAATTACTCAACAGACTGAAATTGAGGAGGACTTCGCTCTGAAAGGGGACCCTGAAAATGAGTGGCAAATATGGGAAGCACGTGACACTGCTGCATGCATACGCAAGAAAGATCGTCCTCCTACTAGTAGTACTGGTAATACTTATACTAGTAGTCCACTGCGTTCCCCCTCCCCCGTGCCAACGTCTATGTCAACGGTCATGCCAACGGTCAGTCTGAGGAGACGCGCCATATCAGGCTCATCCTTATCGGTTGGCGTCGTTAGCAGCAGCAGTGGCAGCAGTAGTAGTGGTAATGGTAGTGTTGGTGCTGTTGCGAGCGGGCCTATAGTGATGGAAGTGAAAGTGCTGAGCAGTGAGGATGCTTACAAGATGCTGCGAGAGAGTGGTGGATGTGTTAAGAGCATACAGGTGCGTACGTAGTACTAAACAGACTTCCATACTTTACATGCTTATACTGCGTTTATTGTGTTCGTCAACTGATGGTTTGTGTAGTTCGAGTGGTGAAAGTTTGTCAAGCCTGTGGTTACTGTTCAGGTATGTGTGCCGTAAGAGCAGGTCTGTGCTGCTACGAGTGTCAGTCACACATTTGCTCTCCCTGCTTGCGTTCGGTAGTGGTAGTACTGTACATGTACAATGTGCAGTGAAACTATAACCGACGGCAGCAGTTTAAGCTGGAACAAGCTGGTCTGTGATTGACACATCGATTGCAGTGAGTTGTAGTGATCAAAGCTGTGCCACGCGTATGGCAACAAAGAGCTTGTATTTAGCAAGCAGCATCGTCAGCATGAGTAAGCGACACCACTGGATGAAGCTACTTGGCTTCAATATGAGTACATGCTACGGTTAGATGACTTGCAGCGCTGGTTGTTCACACATGCTATGCGGCCTTGTGCAAAGGTCAGCACTGCAGTGCTAGCAGCAGTAATGGTACTGATACATCTACACTTTATGATGTATCATTGCTAAGCTTAAACTCATGCTGATGCACGCATTAGTCTTACAGCCACCGATAAAAGCGATAAAACTGGTAGCATTCCTTAAGATGTTACAAGTAGTGTGCATGTGCTTGATTCACATCAGCTTCTGAGTATTTTTGGTTGAATCAGCGGTAACATTCCAATGCCAAAATACAACCAATGCTGCGAAGAAGTAGATGTATCTCATCTGACATGCCACATTAGTTATAGCTTTTACTAATACTGCTATGCAACGCACTGGGCAGTCTGCTTAGGATGCCTACATTGCAGGCTGTGCGCAGTTGCATGCAGTAGTAGCATCTCAGGTAGTTCATTGAAAGCCGCAACGTCACAGTTTCGTCTACAAATGACAGTCAAGCGTACTGCCTATCTATATAATGTGTGGCTATGCTGCCATGCACTTGACATGTGTGTAAATGCACAGAGGTGCTGCTGCTTAGCGTTCTGCCTCTGTACAGCGCTGATATCGTATGTACAATGCCAGCACCTGCAGTTGCAGCCGTAGTGGTAGCAGCGCCACAGCTTTCATGTACCTGTCAGTCGATCTCGCATGCATGACGCTGCCACTATAGGTGCTATTGACTATTGGCAATAAAGTGACATGAAATGTCACCTACACATACATAAGATAGTACAGCACTTCAGTAGTTGCCGTAAGCATAGATGTTGCATGACGTACATCTGTCTGGGCAGTTTGCTTTGTATCATTGCAGAGGCATTACAGCTTCCACAGTAATTACAAGCAACATTGCCAGCTGCGATGTTTCACATGCAGGTTATGAGCATCAAGTATTACAAGTTAATGTACAGTGTATAGTGCATTGATACATTTTGGTATGAAAGCGAATTCAAGTTAGCATCTCACTAGCGCCGCATTGCTTATGACAACAGCAGCTATGGTTCCAGCTGTAGTCAGCAGCATTACGAGGAGTACTTGATGCAGCTCATAAGTACTCTTGTGATGCACATTGCAAACTTTATCACTAGACGCTTATGCGCTAACCAGCTGGTACAGCCACTCGATCTCTTCCGTCGCTTGTGCTTGCTATGCGCACGATCAGAGCTCGTGCAGCACACGAAAGCATCAGCAACGGCAGACCACAGCAGTATTATCAAGCTGAGAAGTGTGACTGTAGAAGCGTCAGTGCTACAACATAAGGACAGGCGACTCAGTCAGCGTTTTGTGTGGGGCATATGGACAACATTGATGATGTCACAAGCAGTGTGAACCTTCATGAGCTGCATTCCCTCTTGCAAGCGCTCTTTTGATCATATCGCTGAAGTATTCCGGTGGTACGATGCAAACAGCGCTAAAAAGAGCAGATGTACTGTTGTTGAAGGTTCACACTAGTTGTGGCCCTGTCTGTTTGTTGGTAAACTTAAATCTGACACATGTATTGTTGATCTTCGGTAAGGTTTGCAGTGAGCATTACAATAGAGATATACCAGTGCAATGCATCACTATAACGTCATCAGATGCAACAATATGTCTGAGGCACATGTGATTGATGCAGCTCTCATGCGCTTTTGTTTAACAAGCCGCACAGTGTATGAAGAGCTGCTCATGTAATACGATAGTGTGACTATAGTTGGTAGCATGCGTTATACTTGCTGATGCTAAGCTAGCACTACTGTCCTGACCACTGTTGTGGTGTTGGTCATGCACACGATTAGAGAACGTGCAGCACAGACATCACCACCATCGGCAGTGGCAGTAGTAGTTGTATAGGCGATAAGCCAACAAGTTTGACAGTAGAGCCGCCAGTGCTATACTACGTTACAGTCAATCGAAAGGCAGTTCAGGTAGTACTCAGTGTACAATCGAGTGTGTACTGCTTACCGTCATCGTCACAAGTAGTGTGAATCTCTCATGACTTACATCGCTCTCCTTTTGAAAGAGCTGTTTAGTTGTGCCGCTGAAGCATCCTAGTGATACAATGCAAGCAGTGTCTCAAGACGACAAGATGTACGTAGACGAGGGTTTTGTATTAGCTCTGGCATGTCACCATTGGCTATATACAGTTACAACTGGCGCTTTTATCGCAACTGCTGCTGCTTGCAGTGTTCGATGTACGCAAGTGTGTATATACAGCGCTAGCACTAGCATTCATAGGACTCTGTTCAGTGTGTTATCCCTAGATGGCATCTTAATGCTCTGTGATACGGCACTAATTGCTACGCTAGTGCGTGTGTGTGTGTGTGTGTCGATTGGCCTGCTGACATCAGTACTATGCATAGACGCTACAGCTTAGCATTCATTACTACACGGCGTTGGTATTTTATGCACTACCAGCACCGGCAGTTATGTCATGTGTAAGCAGCTGCGTCAATGCTTTGTATGCATCTGACAACCGAGCGCACTGTAGCACACACAGCTTTCACTTCATGCAGTGCTGACGCCGCACACAGTCAAAGAGCGGCATTGCTTTCAGGAGCTACACACATATAGTATCGCACAGCAACTTGTGTTTAGCTGTTCGTATGAACCTTATATGTCGCACATCTGCTGAGTAGTTGCTGACATACACAGACTGCATCAGCAATGACAGCGGCTGCAGCAGAAGTATCGCTACTATATTAATAAGCACAGTAGTGAGAGCGCGTCGATGTACTTAGGTTTGACAGCGAAGCAAAGTGGTCTTCGCTGTTAAGTGTTCGCATGAGCAGAACTGGTACTATCATACATTAATCCCTTCTTCCACACACTGTGTGCATAGTGTGCTTTAGCAATTGCTAAGATGCAAAGTGCAGACAGCGTTGGGACAGAGTGATTAGTGCTATCATAGCATTTGCGACTGTGCAATTGTACTGCTACTGCTAATGCTGCTTCTGTTGCTAGTGCATGTACTGTTTAAAGGCACTACAGCATAACATCAGCAAGCAGCTCTACACAATCAACATGACATCGTGCTTAATCGCTGCTGCTTTGACGAGTTTTCACCTTCTGTGCTAATCTTGCACACTCTCAGCAAATATATGCAGCAAGTAGCACCAGCAGAGAGGCAATAAGCAATAATCTCTACTGCAGAACCCGTATTGTTGATGCTGCACATGACAGTAGCAGTGTATACTGACAGAGCGCACAAGCAAGACGCAATAGCCCACAAGCGATGGTACATACTTCATAGTGTCTTACAATAGCCTGTGTCAGCGTGTCAGCACGACCATCGTCTCAATGTCAACAACACTGTTATTTGCATCACTGACGCAATCGCTTCAGCGATGTCATGCAACAGTGCTGACAAAAACAATGCGGATGTTGTATAGGCCAGCACTTGCTGCGACTCGCAAGAGCGTATCTACACATACAGTGCACATCTTCCGCTTGACAGCGCAACCTGTCTACTTATTATGTGCCTTTATTTACTGATTGGCAATTGATGGCTAATGGCGTGTCGCTGCTAGAGCAGTTTGCATGGCTGATGTGATCACTGCAGTGTTCGCACGAGACCTTGTGCAGTGGCAGCACCAGCTTTGGCGCACCTAAAGCAGTAGCATCACTTGCTATCAAGCAGTATTGTTGTATGCAGCAAACCGCATAAAACATGACAAAGCCTTGACCATTGTTGCCTCAACCAGCAAGTGTTGCGACTGCACCACAAGCGCACACTGCTACATGCAACTTCTTAAGTAAAATACTTTTTGCGCTTGTCATGTCCAGTGCGGGCTGTACACCATCCACATTGACCTTGCTAGCATGTGACTATAGTGTCGCGACAGCAAATGCGCCAGCAATGCCGCGCAATCCAGTGCTTGATGGAGTAATGTGGCATGTCGTAGAACTCTGCACCGAGTGTGGCAGTCAATATCCTCTGATGTCTTAGCATGCTTGCTGTGTTAACATATGTGGTGCTAACGATAGCTACAGCCTGAACAAGCTGCAGTCACTCTCAGCACAAGTCTTCAGAGTACCAATAGCAATCACTAATGTCACAGAGATAAGATCTTAAAGCACGTGCTGCTCATTTACATACGTCAATGCTTTAGTGCAATCATTGTGGTGTGATGTGATCACTGACGCCGCTATGTAGATTACACTTTAGCTGATGGCAACTTTTATTCACGTGCAGTGCTGATACGCTGTCTGTCACGGAAGCACTACTCAATGTCCCAAGATATGCATCGTGCTCAATCACCTTTGTGTGTATGGTCTGCGTATGTTCATGATTGCAATACATACAGGCAAGATCAGGCTGCAAGCTTGACTTAGACAGAGCTAATACTATGAATAAAGGGTGGGAATCTGAAAACAGAACACTTAGACTTACTGGCAGTAGAGGGCAGGTAAATGACTATCACTATCGCTGACATCACTAATGCTAACGCTACTACTACTAACACTGGTTCTGGTTATGACTGCTACTGTAAGTGCTAGTGCTACTACTGCCACTACTGCATGCTAATAGTGGTGCTGCTACTAGTAGTTTTGGTGCTGCTTATTGTAGTACATCACTATCGCTGACACACTGCTGTTAGTACTTGTACTGCTACTGCTCATTGCGTTAGAATTGCGCAGTCTGTGTTTTGCCCTACTATTGCTGATATTACTGATGCTGCGATCGCGATAGCTAGTAATGCTGTTACCGCGATCATGTGCCATTAAATGCCAGTGAGTACTACTACGTTACAGTCTAGCAGTTGCTAACATTGCGTTGATCTCATGTGGACACTTTGTTGGTGTTGTTGCCACAGATCAAGGCAGCTACAGACCTTATGACGCAGTATAACATCACACTCTCAGGTAAGCAGTGTACACATATTAGCCACACATCAAGAACTCATCATGATCTCTATGCGCATACAGTTTAGTCCTGGTGTTTTGCTGTAAAGCTGCTAGGTTATACTAAGTGCTTTACAGCTGTCATGGAAAGACGTGTTGGCACATGCATGATTCATATTGTTTTTCTGCGGTAACAGAGGCACTTGTGCTGGTATACAGCAGCGCAGTGTCAACGTTGTTGCAGTCAGCAATGCATCATACAGTGCCGTGTGTCTAGTTATTTGCAGCAATCGCAGTAATCTGTGCACTGAGTAGGCCTTTATGTACAAGTGTCGTAGATTCATGCAATAGCATGTGGCTCCACTATCAGTTTGTCATTGTGATCACAGCTGCGGTCGTATGCAGCAGACTGATGGCTATATGATAGGTAGTGTTGGCTGCTGTTTGCTGCCGCAAATGTGTGCTATTTGCACCGCATTGGAATAGCTATCATGTACGGCCAGCCTTACCCGCTTTAAGCGCAAGTCTGTTTGCTTTGACAGCTGTGTACATTGCTGTTAGAAGCAGCATCATATGACCCGTGCAACAACGTACAAGGCGCAACCTGCGTGCAGTAGTGTGACTGCTGCTGCTGCTATGGCTGTGCAACGTGGGTAGCAGCTATGTTCAATTTGTGTCTATTCGCAGTCATAGTTGCTGCGATGCCGTTGCGCCTGCGAGCAGTGTGATGACTGTGGCAGCCACCAAGTAACATAGCTATCACCGGTACTTCAGCAGCAACTGCATTATTACTACCGTAGTGCAGGAGCAGCTTCGCTGTACTCGGTGTCCGTCATGTTTGCACACGCAAGGTGAACAACTATCATGAGCAAAATTGCACTGATGGCACGCTGTGCTCCAGCAACACTCTGCTATTTTGATGGTGTGCTGATAGCGCAGCAGGCCAGCAATGTGAGATTATACTGTCGCTGGACTTTGTTATAGTGCGCTCATGACGGCAGCAGCATGGCATGCTTGCACAAGACTTGAGGGTTTGTGCCAAGGTACTGCTGTCCCTGACTCTTTGCTGCTGATCGTTGATATCAGCAAGAATCTGGCATGCTTGCACAGGGTTTTTGTGTGTTGCAGGTGATGGGTAGTGCAATGCATGTACTGTACGTAGCACTGCAGTAGCTGGCACTTGCAACTGAACGAAACCCTATGCNGCGCACCGCATTAGCAGCAGCAGCTGGTGCGCAGTGCTCATAGTACGCGCGGCGCACTGCTGCTTCCATCTCAACTAGCACTTAAGCTATAAGTGCTGCTAGCGCGCGCATTAGCTTCACTTTATAGCCAAACATGCAACTGCGAGCTATCAGCTAGCAAGCAACGCATTTGCTCCGGCCTTACGCTTCAAGTACTGCCTACTGCGCGCTATACTATCGGAGTGCAGTCCACAGTTTCTGTAAGTTTAAAGTCTGAGCGTGTGATTTATAGCTATATGTGCAAGTATATATGCACTGAAGACAGTAGTTGTGTTTTCTTGTCACTGCGTTGAGCTGCCGCAATGCAACAGCACGTGTTGCTGTATTGGTGTATCATTGTAAGCCAAGCTGCTGTAGTATACTGATAACTGACCGCTCTTGTTCAAGCAGTTTGCCTTAATTACTGCTACAATGAGTACTAGCTGCAGTTCGTTGTATCAGCTGTCCATGACTGAACACTGCCTGAGTTAAGCACTGATTAGTTTGCTGCAGTAGCTGCTTGCAGTGCATTCATAAGCAGCATCACACAGTTTTTGTACAAGCTGCAAGGCGCAACGTGCATATAGTGTGGCTGCTGCTCCTGTTGGGCTTCCTGAAAGTTATGTAGTCGAGGTACAACTGCTGTGGGTACTGCAGTGCTGCTCTGCTTGTAAGCACTGCTACAGCCATGGCAGTGACTCTGCAACATAGCACTCCTTACCGCTCTTCAGCAGCAACATCATTCATTGCAGTGTATATGCGATAACAGACTTTTGTGATCATGATCATGACACATCAGTCAGCATTAGCAATAGATCATGAACAGGGCTGCTACATCCTTAAGTGCTGCTTCAAATAAGCACTACACTCTAAAAAGTTGCATGTCATCTTGGCGCAGCGTATTATCAGTAGAAGCCTACTCAATGCCTAATACATACTGGATGTCACATACACTGCAGCAGTGAGTAATTACACTGTGAATGACGTTTCATGACTGCAGCAGCAAGGTGTGCATGCGCTTCTTACACAACCTGCTCACTGCCGTGTGCTGCCAAGCTACTGCACTGCTGGTGCGCTACACATAAGCATTGCAGCAGTACTGTAGCTGGCGTCTACAAGTGCATCTTGTCGACAAGCAAGTGTGTCTCATGCAGCTGACCATTGCAGTCACAGCAGTCTTTGACAAGTGCATCACACGCAACTGCTCCGGTATCTGATCTTAGCTATAGCTGTGAGCGGATGTACAGTATACAACAGCACTCATGCTGCACTGTTAGGTGCATTTTAGCTTCTTGCGAGTAAAGCATGTGCTTATTTTTCTGAACTCGTTGTACTAGAGCTGTGTGCTACTCTCATCTAGCAGCACAGTGTAAACAGTAACTGGAAGTTCAGAGATTAACAGTGTTTTCTTGTTGGCGACACGATAGCTAACGCTATCGCTGCCCACACAGTGTGTGGCAGTAGCTACTGCGTGCATTGCTGCTGAGTGCGCAGGCGATAAGCAGTGAACCTTAGATTACTGAATGGGCTCCTCTCTCTTTGCAGTGCTACTGCTGTTGTGCAGTATGACAAAAAACCTACTGATAGCACCTACACATTTAGAAACTAATCAAAGGAGTTGAGTTGCAGGTCTGTCGGCAATCAGGTAGTAGACATCGTCTTTCTTTAACACAGCCCAACATCAGCACCATCACATCAGTACAGCATGTATCCTGTATCACGCTGCAGCAAGTAGTGTTGTTAGCGCACACACTGCTATGAAGTGCTACAGCTGTTCAAACATTGCATACGCGCAATTGTGCAAGACTTTTGTAATCTGCCATCATGTTGTAATGCGACGTGTCGACAGTACGCAGCTGCACTAAGGCTGCCCTGACGAGCAAGTTTGCACAGTATTATACACACAGCTGCGTAGCAGAGGTTTGCGAGCAAAGCATGTGCTCCAGTGCTGGACTCCTGTCACTGCAACTGTGCGCTACTCTCGTCTAGCAGCACAGTGTAAACAGTAACTTAGAGTTCAGAGCTCAGCAGTTGCTTGGTGCATATTGGCGGTGTATTCGCACGGCACACACGGCAGTGCTCACACAACGGTAGCAGTATCTGAAGGATCAGCTTGGTCCATGTCAGACAGCACTCAACTTGTGTACGACAACTGCAAGCATGCACTAGCAGAAACCTCGTACTTTGCACTTGATGCTGCAGCTCAGTCACCAAGTACAGCAGATACCTGCGTTAGTGATACACACTATTGCACTGCGTTACTGCTTAGTATTACACTAACTGTGTAATGCAGTAGTAGGCGCTGCCGAAGTGCTAATGCTGATAATGTCATTGTCAGCCTCTAGCACCATATTTAAGAGTTGTTCCTATAGAGATCAGGACGTCAACTTGCTATCAATGGCGCTTGTCTGCCAACCTTGTGCTTTTTTGCAGTCATCGCCACTTGCAGTACCTGTATGTTTCACGACGCTATGTGAGCGCTACGGTGCACAGCAGCTGGTTGATCATGCGTTGGCACTTGTAGGTAGCTGCACAGCGGCAAGCACATAATGCATATTCGCACATTAATACAGTATTGTTCAGGAGCATTACTGAGCTATGACAGTGCGCTACGCTGGTACTTGCAGGTGCACTTGTGGCAGTACCTGCTTTGCTGTAGTCTGCACCAGCGTGCACAGTGAATGCACTGCGATGATACGCATTGCAAACTGCAGTGCGCGAGGGTGTTGTCTCAGCTCATTGGTTACAGTGGCAGCGCGAATCGGCTACTAGTTCAGGCAACGCACCAAAGCACGTTATACTGCAAAGCATTAGCATTTATGGTGCAATCAAGGAGCTACAGCTAGATAATAAGGGCTTAAGCTGCTGAGATTGCGGCCGCAGTGGGTGTTAAAGTGGTGCCATCTACCTCACGCATCTACTGACTTCTGCGCCTGCGTGTACAGTGCGATCACACGCACGCATCGCTAGCTACAGTGTGCGAGAGCGTTGACTCAGCTGGGCTTGTACGATAATAGCACACACTGACTGATGTGCAGGCACTTATTCTACACAGTGATGGCAGCGACTAATCACAACAAGTTTTGGGAAACAGCAATCTAGCAATAGCTTCATAGAAGACGATAGCAGCTACTGGCATGTTGCGGCTGCAGGGGTCCTGAACTGGTACCAGTAGATGCGGTGTTTCAGCACTGCAACACGTGCAACTCGCTAGTACCGACTTCAGGCTCTTCTTAGCAACCACACACTAACCAGTACTTACTGCTGGCTCGTCAGTTGCTATTACATCCCTCGTGTTGTTTAAGCTGCGGATAATTTGTATTGAATCATATACTTCTGTATACTACTTCAGAAGTATGCTCGAACGTTTTGGGTCTCTTGGCATACACATCTGAGCGCATAACTTATTAGCTATGTCACACATGTGTAGGCTGACAAGCACCCAGTGGACGTGACAAACGCTCTGCACAACGACGCAGCATTAGAGGTTATCACTGCATGAACAGCTGGCGTCGACCAGCAGCAGCGCACAGCGTACATCTGTCTGCAAGAACATCGTTGCCTTGCATTGTACTCATTGAAGCTTAGAAGTGTGGACGTTAATTACTTATCTATCATGTAGGTTGCTTAGTCAGGGCTAGCTGCTGCAGCACTTGTGCACCGCACAGTGCTGTGCTCAGCTAACCTTGCAAGCCGTAAACATCTTTAGTGCAAGTTCACTATACATAGCTTATCACTGTTCACTACTTCTAAACAGCCATTATGCAGCCACTAACAACAGCGCTGCTGCACATCATGTACTGTCCACACAAACACACGTTGTTACACAACAGATGTCAACTCTTCAAAAGCAGTTACAGCAGCAGTTACACCACAACCGTTACAGCCACCGTTACCAAAACCACGTCAGAGATGGTGTTATGGCTCTGATTGGTGCAGCTTTGTACATAGTGAGATTGACAGCCTAGCTATAGCAAGCAGCAGTAACAAAGGCAGCAGTTCTGCACGCAACAGCGCTCAAGCTATGCTACTCAAAGGAGCTCTACAGGTAGGTGCTTACTGCTATGTTATGATCGCCAGTCACTTGACCAGTAGTCTAAGCTGGTACAACCTGTTGCGCGTGAGAGTCGTGAAGCATATATACTATACAGTTTAGCCATGCAATATCGGTACCTCTGTTAGTGCAATTTGTCTTAGCTATCATCATCATCTATTGAATGCAGTTCTTGCTTGCGTACAGCATGCCGTTTATCAGCTATATTGTCGTAAACTAATACACTCTGTACTTTACGCTGCTTAACTGCTTTATTATACCATAAACAGGTAGCAGCAGATGTAGTTGAAGCAGGTGGCCTACCACGTGAAGTATTAGTGTATACATGTGTACTACTGCTACGACGAGAGGCTGCGCTGCTGTGCTGTAACAATGCTGGTGTTGCTAATGCTAAGGCGCTATCATTAGCAAGCACTGCAGTAACAAGCACTAGTGGTAATGGTAGCAGCAGCAGTAGTAGTGGTGGTGCTTCAAAGCAGAGTAGCACTGTTGAGACTATAGCAGCATCACTTACACAACAGCAGCAGGTACAGCGTCACTGAATATGTGTCTAGTGAGTTCAATGCAGCCTGAAAGAGTGTGCTACTGCGAGTACGTAGTCGTTTGTTCAGTTGCAATCTCGATTGTGTGCGTGCCACAAGCACAAGCCAATTGTGCAATGCGTCGAAAGTGTTTAGCAAAGCTGTTGAGTGAAGTTGCTGCTTAAATTGCTGAGCAACTAACACGGACCGCTATCGTCTTTCCCAATGTACACTTCTACCGATAACAACAGTTACAGCAGCAGCAGTTACAAGAGAGACAGTTACAGCTACAGTCACAGCAGCAGCAGAGGCGTACAGAGAGTAGTCCACATATACTAGCTACATCATGCTTAATGCTAGCGTGCAAGACTGTCAGAGCACGCTGCAGTTCGGTAAGTAACACGCTACTGTTACTACTATATTATGAATGACGATGTCTGTATATATGCAGTTCTGTTGCAGCATGCAATGCCATCAGTCCGTCATCATTGTCAGAGGTGCTGTAGGTGCAAGAGAGCAGGACCTTGCTGGTTGTAACGCATTACATTTGGTTGAGTGCGTTAAAAATGCAATGCCAGCAACAGGCTTCAGTACAAGTACTAGCTGCAGTTGGACCCTATGCAGCATTGCACTCCGATCATGATGCAAGTAGGTAGATGCAGAACGTTTTGTGAATGTTCCTTGAGTCTACTGTCTGCCGCTACAACACTCAGTCTGTGTGTGTTACCATTGCAGTCAGTGGCACAAAGCATTGCACAAAACATCTGCACGGCATTGCTTGCGCACATGAGCGGCGTTTAATGCGTCTGATGATCAATCTTGAGTGCATGCATTGATTGCTGTCACGAAGGCTCATGTTCAGAGTTGCAGCTACACTAAGTGACAACTGAATGAACGCTCGCCTCATCACTGAACAGCACAATGCAAGTAACCATTGCAGTGTGTAAGCATGTGCGTTGCCGGACACAAAGTCAACATACATAAGTCTGAAGGGTACCGCTATAGCTGATATATCACTTCGCTTCAGCGGTGTCATTCTACGACTATACAGCACGTAAAAGCTGCCTGTACCAGGCTCTCGTGCTTTCAACCTGTGGCCTTGGTGCCTGCCAGAAATGCGCTGCTGCTACTGCTGCTCAGCAGTCGTAACCTCGCTTTAGGGCCATTCATCACCGTACATGCTGCTGCAGTGGTCGAGTACAACATTCGTTCTGTTGGTCATGATGACAGTGCTTTATCACATCAGCAACTCTAATAGCAGTACGTCAACAGCACACTGAATTTCAGCAAAGGAATTGCATGAGCACGCATTTCGATGAGATGGTAAAGTCAGTTGCGCTTGTGCATATACAAGTGCAATCAATATGTATGCTGTGCAGTTTCTAGCTTGTTGCTGGTGCTCGCTGATTGTAGTCATGACGTTGAGTTTTGTGGTTACACTAAGTGATGACAGCGACACGCTGGACTGCACTCTGAGTACTCTTGCCTTGTATGGTACTAGAACAGCAGAGTACTTCAGTGTTCTTCAGATGAGAAACAGGTGTACTGAGACCTGAGTGCTGTTGCTGCAGCTATCATCTTGTAGCTGCAGCAATATCATCTACCTCCTGTTCTACCTGTCCTCAGCTGCAGCCGTGCTGTTCAGATTGCATTGGAACCTGCACAGTTCTTTTAAAGTCAACAGCTTGTGATCACTGTCACCGACATGAAGCGCAGCTAAGTGCTCATGGCAGCAAGTGTCGTGCTATTGCGGTGTGAGCATGTGGCACTGTGTGGTGAAGCATGAGGAGTCCTGCTATCGCTAAGCGGCAGTGACCTCATCATGCAAGTATGACACATGAGACACATGCTGCTACAGCATATGCAGGAGAACACTAGACTGCTACTGCGAGTGCTCTTGCTTGCACGGCCATCAGCACATGCTGCTAGCGTCAGTCAGCAAACAGGGCGCAGTAGCAGTGACTGCTGCAGAGTGTGAGCAAGCGTACAGTATGAGTGTCAATGCGTTTCCAAGCATAAAGGGTGGGCGCCAGTCCTTTACACAAGTGCGCTGTCAATGATTGATCGATTTCTGGCTCTGCAGCATGTTTACAGCCTGCATTTACGGCGCCGTACCTGTGCGCTGTGATGGCAGTCAGTGACAGACTACAGCACACACGACCAAGCTATGGCATGCACTTGAAAACGTACATGATGTGTAAGGGTGGCTAACAGCAACGCTTGGGTGCGTTCAGCACATCTATCAGCTGTAGTCTAGTCTGCCAGGGCATTACTGATAGCTGTCACAAGAGCTGAATGTTCAGTATTGTGGCTGCACTAAGTGATGAAGAGAGCAGTTTAGACCGCTACACTGGTTATCTTTGCTGCTAAAACTACAAGCACTTGCTGATGCTGCATCACGAGCGTGCGCAGCATAGTAGTAATAGCCATGCTTTCCTCATCATTGGGTGTTACAGTAGACCAAAAAGTGGTCGCACACACACCTGAATGGTGTCGCTGACGCTCCAACAAGCTGTAGCAGTATCATTTCTAGGTCTTGTGTGTAGTCACGTCTTGGCTGCAGCTATGCTAGTTATGTTTCAATCGAGCTCTGCTGCCTTTGCTCACTGTGATACAGTGACATGCTGTTATGCTTATAATTATTTTCTAACTTTGTTGCTGTGGCAGCCGATACTTGGCAGTAGCACCCTAGACTGGCACACAGCCT
>AXNI01001035.1:0-11323 GCA_000498555.1 Heterococcus sp. DN1 | reverse complement strand
CCTCTCCCGTAGACGGACATCGAGATGCTCGCCGAAGATGATCTCGAGGATCCCTCAGCTGCAGACAGCGCTGCAGACCCAGGGTCAGCAGCGCTGCACCAGCGTGAGAAGGAGCTGCAGCGCATGGTCAGCGAGGACGACGTTGAGCTGTGCTTGGCTTTTGCCACTCTTAAAGAGCTCCTTGCTAGCAAACGCCTCAAGGTAAAAGAATACAGTACAGCGCTGCAATGTGGCGTAATGGAGCTGCAACTTCTCGTTATGAGGTCCACATAAAATGTGATAGGCGTCCTTACTTTGTTGTTTCGCCCTCTGCATCGTGCCTGTGCAACACAGCCTGCAGAGGCAGAGGAGTTCAGGCAAAGTTATAGAGCTATGCATGCTCACTTACAAGCAGCACACAGGCAAGCCACAGCTTATAGGCATTGTGTTAGTTGCAGCAACATGATGCAGTAAGATTGAAAACTGTTTAAAGAGCTTGACTCTGACGACTCAGTCTGTTCTGATGCTGCTGCTGTCACAGACGCGAGCGAGAAGTGCTGAAGCGTGCAAAGGTGCTGCACAATGAAGAGCTTGCAGAGCAGATCAAGCTAGAGAAAGCACGGTCTGCTCATGAAGAGACTCTCGCTAATCTGGAACAGCTTGAGGTACTGTAGCGTAATTCGTCATTCGCATGGTCACATGTACTTGCACTGCTGGAATGCACAGCAAGGTTTTGTTATGCTTGTTGCTCAAATCATGGCGCCCTATAGCTCTCTTCCTTATGGCGACTGATCCCCCATGTGTTGGTGTGTATGTGTGTTGCAGTCAGAGCGTGAGAGGCTAGCAGCTGAGCTTGCAGAGCTAGAGCAGCGTGATACTATGCTCAGATATGAGGTTAGTATTCAATGAAAGCTCAAGTACACATGATTGCACATGATATGCTGACAGCTTGTACAATGAGTGTTCAGATACTCTGCATACATATCTAAATTCGGTTGCAGAAGTCCTATGTTCTGCCACGCTACTGTTACAGCCTGGTGTGGCGGTCAGACATTGTTATTGGGATGTGACTTTGCTAAGGCACGCACCACAATCATCAATCACTCACAAGTAGCCTGCAACAGCGATAGACAACATTCCTCAGTTTGCTGCCAGCAGAAAGTGTTCATCATGTACGCACATGTAATAATGTTCTTGGTGATGCTTATTGCTGTTTGCTGTGCACAGGTTGGTGAGCTGCATAGCACTAAGGGTGATCTCGAAGTGCAGTTAGAAGACCTTAGGCTAGAGAATGATCACCTTGTTAGACCAGAGCTTGACAGGCTTAGAGATCTTAAGGTACACACTGCATAAACTAGTGCAGTACTATCGCCAGAGCTACAGGCATTGCTGTTACTAGCTTGTGTGCACACATGCAGCATTATAGCGTAGCCTAAGTCAATGATTCAGAGCTTAGTGGTGTAGAAGTATCGCATGGTGATGTGAGCTTAGATGACAGTCAGCTACACAGTGCGAGTGACAGCCGCAATCAGAGCTGACAGTTTTGCAATGCTGCAATGCTGTTATGTGTGCATATACTGTGATACCAACAGGCTGCGGCACAGTCAGAGCTAGAAGCTGTATCAGAAGCACAGAGGCGTGACACTGAGACGAAAGATGTGCTCTCTGCTAGGTACAGAACAACAGCATATAGTTTATATAATGCAGCAGCTACCATACACTAAGTCACACAGCATGCTGTCTTCATCAAACCGCAGCAGCAATAACTCTGTGTTCACAGCTGTTGCCACTTTGTAGTTGCTAGTACTATCATCACTAGATCTGTTGCTGTACTGAACACGTTCTCTGCAACGCGCGATCAGCAACAAACTTTGCAGCAAACTATGCTGACCTGTGCTCTATCACTGCACAACTGCGTCGTCACTCAGCACTACATCATATTGACTTCAAAACTGACATACATGACTACTTTCTCTGTACACACACATACTGCTGTGCTGTGGTGCAGGTGGGAGGCAGCAGCAGTAACAAAGCATGAGCTTGAAGCAGCACTTAGTGCAGGCAAACTAGCACTGAGTAAGCTCAAATCAGAGCCAGAGCGTGCTCGTAAGCAAGCAGACAGTGTTGAACGTGCAGCTGTTGCACTAAAAGCTGAAGTTGAGAGGCTGCACACTAGAGCACAGGAGTCTGCTGCTGAACTCGCTAAAATGGAGGTATGTATGCACTATATAAGTATACTCTTATGAGTGTGTTGATGTGACTACGTATGTGTGTATAATCGTTATCAGTATATAGTGTACTGCATGTACGTGGCACACACACTAGGAAGTGATGTAGACGTTATAGTGTGTAGCGCAAATGTGCGGCGCAGTGGGCTGCTAGTGGACAGGCACATGAGTCTTTTCTGCTGTTAATGCTTGCTCTATGTATTGGTCACACCAAGATCGCTTGCAGGCAATTGTGCTGATCAGTTGTGTACAATATGCTTGTGATGTGTGCTGTCATATATGCTGCTGTTGCACACTAACAACAGAGCAAGCGAGCTGAAGCAGAGGAGCTACGTAAATCACTTAATGCTAAAGTTGACCTGCATAGAGAGACTATTGGCCATAGGTAAGTACATAGCTTATGCTACTATCTATCACAGTACAGATAACACGAGCAGTTGGAGTTTATACGCTATCAGTACAGCTATTGCAGATGCAACATGCCGACGCTATTACTAGTGCCAGTTCGTGTACACAAGTGCTTTGTGCATTGTGCTTGCAAGCTTGCTCGCAGTAGTGCGCTGTGCAGTGTGCACCTACTGTACGCTACTGCAAACTGAGCTGTAGTGTCTGTACCGCTTCTGCTATTGTGCTACAGGCAGCGAGATGTTGAAGCTGTGACAAAGAGTATTGATCAAGAGCGCACAAGGTAGACATATATACACAATTATCCCAATATGTTGAATGTCTTAATGTATACAAACATGAAAACAGGGTGTCAACTACAGCTACTGATTATTTCCTTGTACAGATTTTGAAGCGCAGAAGTACATGTTATGAGATACTGGTGCGCTGCTGTTTTTGAGTTTGCTTTACCGTTTGCATTGTTAACACTACCACTGAACTGGTGTGCGTGCATGTGTGTACCAACACATGTTGATGCTACTATTTGCCGTACTGTTAAATTGCTGTGCTATACACAGGCACCACCATCTGCTGACTGAGAGGCTTGAGATAGAGCTGAAACGACGTGAAGCAGATGAGGTTAGTAATACAGCACAGTAGCACAGTAGCACTACAGCAGTATATAGCTTTATACAACTCAGATGATATAGCATAGTGCGTGGCATAACTTTGCTGCTGCAGTAGAAGTGCTTCATATGTCTGTAGCATGATAGTGGCTGCATGCCCGTTATGGTAGCACACAGTACACATTCAATTCGTCCTTGGCTGCAAGTGCGCTGAGTGCCAACCCGAGCGGTAGTAGTCTCATTTCAAAAGTTCGCAGCATTAGTTGCCTGCTTCAAGTTGCTGACTACAACAGTGTACTTATTGAATGCTGTACTGGCTGTTTACTGTATGATTACTGCACTGACACAGTCTGCACGACATGAAGGAGATGCTTTATCAGTAGCTAAAAAAGAGTTTGATGCACTCAAGCGCAAACTCAAAAAGAAGCGCACTATAGCGGTACGTACATCGCACGATACAGCACGCACTAGTATATAGCATAGCCACAAACCATCATTGTTGCTGCAGACAGTGTGTGACAATGTTAACACAACAAAAAAACGTTTGTACTAGCTCAGCAGCACAGCATCCTACTGTACACAATGCATTCAGCGAGCTGCTTGCTACTGTGCACTGTATGTAGCACAATATCATCTATCGTCGAGTAGTCACTGCGTTATTATCGACATGCAGTGTTGTCGTTCTTGCGGTCAAGTAGTAGCATATTGCTATACAGACAAAGATACATCTGTTCTGACTTGATTGCACTGAGCCCAGAACTGCCTACTTGCTTGCTTACGCGTGAATCACCACAGGCATCAGCACGAGAGACAGTGCCACTACTGAAATCACAGCTAGAGAAAGCTAAATCAGAGCTTAGTACACAAGTTGAGGCTAATGCTGCTCTTGAAGCACAAGCTGAACAACTAAGGTGTGTACATATGTGAACTTGTGTAGTGTGGACATACTGCTACCACCATCAGTGTATGCTTTGCTGCTGCTGTTACTACTGTTACTGGCAATTAAACAAAGTGTTAGCACCCTGCTATACTGTGACCGACCGCTTCAGTGTAGTACTATTAAAATATGAAATCATACGCTACCACTAGAGTACTAGTGCACACAACAGCTCTATTCAGCGATCCTGCTAGTTGTTGACACACATAGCATCACTAATACTAACCACTGCTATTCTTGTTTGTAACTGTTACAAACTGCAGGCAGGATGTAGATGTAGGTATAGCAAAGTTTCTAACACAGGAGAGTATTGAACTCAACAAGCGTGAAGAGCTACGTGTACTAGTAGAAGGTGTTGATGCACTTGAAGCACAAGTACTGCTGTGGGCAGAAGAAGAAGCAAAGCAGAATAAACTTGTTGCACTGCTCAGCGCACAGCGTGAGATTAAGGTACGCAGCTGTCAGACTAGTCGCGTAAACTAACTACTGTGTGGTGTTGTGTAGCGCGTGTGATTGCAGCTTATGTAGTGTCGCTGATGTACAGAGGGTTTGATGGCTGTTCAGTGCGTGGTAGCTAAACTTTCACTTTCTGAAGCAATGTGTGCAGCACTACAGAGTAGTCATAGCGCCATTCTAGTTGTCTGAAGCTGCGTAGCGCTGCCGTTGGACTACTCGTTACTTTTCATAGACAGTGAACTTAGTGGAGTGTAGCTTATGCATCGCATGGTCACCAGCATCTGTGCAATGATGCTTACAGCGTGTGCTACTATACTTGACAACTGCGCACTACATCAACAAACCATTGTTGCATGCAGGCAACAGAGGCAATGAGAGCAGCAGCAGCAGAGCGTGACACAGCAGCACTAGTTAAAGTTAAAGGCCTTGCTGTACTAGACCTTGCTAAGAGGTGCCATGATGTTAATAACAGGCTACGTGAGTTTGGTGCTCTGTACGATGTTGTGAAGAATGAGCGTAATAAGTATGTCAATCTGATACAGGCCAGTCACCAGGCACTTGCTGAGATGAGAGAAAAGATCAAGGTAACTCGTCAGCATATTCATATCATGAGTGGAGCTAATGATACATATGCTGCGAGTTAGTATCTTGTGTGTACATTCAAGTGCTGCTAGAGGTTTCATTTCAGCGTATAGTGTATGCTGTATAATGTACAATGCGCACCAGCTGTGTTTGAAGGGTCATATACTGAGCCGTACAAACTTGTACTGAGTACCACTACTATCGTGATGACACTCAATTGCTGCTTGTATGCACATACACACTGCTCAACACTCATTGAACTTCTCACTACAACAACAGATCTTGCAGAATGAGGTGGACATACTGCGTAATGAGAGTGTTGCTAAGGACAAAGCACTGCAAAAAGAGAGAGCAGCACTACAGCAAAGTCAAGCACAGCGAGATGCACTCAGGCTAGACAGTAACAGAGCTGCTGGAGAGTATGCTAGTAAACAGGTAAGAAAGTGACGCGCCACACATGACTCCGAATACTTGAAGCTGCTGAATGTGCAATTTAACACGTTGTAATGCTATATGTGATTGTGTACAACGTACATTTGCAGTAGAGGCGGGATTGCAGTGTGACGTATTGCTGCCCTGTGCTCATATTATAGTATCAGCAGTGACATTACCGCTATGTGCTGATGCTGATTGGTGCATGCTATACTGCACTGTGTTTTCACAACATCAACAGGAAGCAGTAGAGCAGCAGATCACAGAGATTGAGAAGCTCAATGCTATCATTAACGGCCTTGAGAGAGAGATGCTGCGCTTGAAAGCACGATATGAAACTGCTATTGAAGGTAACTACTGCGGTGCATTGTTTAATTGAATGACTTTGTATGATGCCATGCACACACCAGTTTGTGGTGTCGTGTAGCTGCGGTACTGCTACCTTCACGCTGAGCACTTCTGGTGGTGTTAGTCGTGGTGCGCTATTCAGGCCCACTACTGTTGTTGTGTACTGGAAGCCACTTGCTGATACCTAACACTGTCTGGTTGTTGCTGTATGCTGCATGCTACAAAACTACAGGCCGTAACATGGCAGGAGTGCAGCTGATCGATAGAAATGATGAGCTGTGTGTACTCTATGAAAAGGTATGTATTATAAGCAGTAATCTATCATGCTATACAGCACATAAAGACAGCATGATGAATGATTGCAGCTCAGTTGTAGTACTCTGGTCGCATTCCTGTGGGTATAACGCTGTGCATACAATGACAGAGCATATATAGCAGCAATAACACGACCGCTGTAGCAGTGTCGACAGCGGTGCACTCGCACTGTCAAGTAGTGAGCAGCACAGTTCCTGCAATATACTCATTAAGTGCTGTCGTAAACTCTACTGCTGCTACTGCTGCTACTGCAGGCAAATCTTCAAGACAGAACACTTGAAGCTGGTGAACTGGCTATACGTGCAAGTAAAGATGATTTGAGGATGTTGAAACTTCAAGCTGCTGAACTTGCACGTCGTCTAGAAGCTGCAAGAAGGCGTATGCCTGACCTACCAGCTCGTGCTGCTGCTGTAGCTACTCTCCAGGTAAACATCACTACTGCGTTTGACTGCTCGTAGCAGTGAAAGCTGTATGAATGCCAGCCGGTACTACAAGTAGTAGCTGCAGTGCTTGATGATGCTACACATGTAGCAGTCACTGTAGTAAGAAAAGCATACGCGAAACATGTATACTACTGAAGAACGTTACTACACACACGCTTCAGCTGTCTGTTCCAAGCTCAGCTCTCAAGTACGACTGCAAGTGCTACTGGTATGCTGCTGACTGCTAATACAACATCTGCATCATGTGCTGCACACCACACACAACACAACACACTACACAGGCTGAGCTAGCAGATGAGAGAGCACTGACAGATCAGTTAGGGCGTGATCTAGAAGATCCAACCAATGCAGCACGATGGAGACAACTTGGTGGCACTGATCTTGACACTAAACAGCTGCATGCACGCATTGCTGTACTAGAGTCACGCCTCGGGTAAGCACAGTTGCTGCTGTTGTGTCTCGCTCTTGTTTCTCATTGTGTGGTATGAATCGCAACAGCTGCTGTTGCTGTAACGACGCAGCCTTGAAGAGTGTTTGTATGTTCAGTGCACTGCTGCTCTACATCATTGTGCAGCTGTTGTCTTCCTCGTCCCCACGAGTTGTAGTACTGAAAGGAGCCGCATTGTGTACGAGTTAGTAACGCATGCTTACGCAACCACCAGCAACACTGTTACTACTACTACTACCAACTTAAACACAACACATATCAGTAACACTGACACTGCAACTGCTGCATCTTAACAACAACAACAACAACAACAACACCAGTGATAAGAAAGAAGTGCTGCTAGAGAGAGAGCTAGTACTAGAAGAGATTAGTGCTTTGACAGCTAGACTAAGAGCACGTGCAGGTATATGAAGTAGTACTATATACCTATTTGCTGTTATTGCAAAGCAATGATCTGCATTGGCAGTCAGTGTGAAGCTCACCTACATGGAGACAGCACAGCTGTTGTGCGCTGCTAGTATTGGTAAACTTGTGGCTACTGCTGCTGCTATACTCGCGTCATGATTGCTGACGCTTATGATGCTGCTACTAGCGTTGATGGTCACAAGCATATCACCCGCACAGACTGCTGCCAGCACCGCTGCAAGTACAAACACTACACACATGCTTATACATCCACAACTTCTGCTACTGCTTTCTTGAATGCATAACAACAACAACGACGTCTTTACAGGGGACAACAGAGCAGACACAACAGCTCTAGCACAGCGCGCTAATGCACTGCAGAGCAGAGTGAGTGCTGCTACACGGCGCATGATGGCTGCTGTCAGCGAGCTGAGCATGTACCAAGCTACAGCACTGAGGCTACAGAAAGAGAAGTGTAAGAGGGAGAGTGCTGTAACTGATGGCAGGAACAGACTAGCACGCAGTGAGCCACCCAGTGAAGACGCTGAGGTGACTCGCCACACACACTGTCTTACATGCTTGTATATAATGCTGTTTAGACGTTGTTTAGTTGAACATTGTAGAGGGGTGAATGTTATACTTTGTGCTGCGAAACTGTTTGTCAGATCACTGAGCAAATGTGCGTTAAGATAGACTTACTACTATTACCTTGGCAGCTGTCAACACCATTCAGTTACGCACGTTAGTGAGCGCGCTGCACGAGGACACGCTGAGAGTTAGCACAATGTTTGCATACTAATTGTAGCTGTCGCTGCTGTTGATGCTGAGCAGCTCAGGTCACTACGCAAAAGCACGCGTACCCACTGCTAGCAGCAGTCTCACTGCAACCAACAGTAACTCCTGTGTACACGCATACTGACACACTGCTGTTACTGCTGCTACTACTGCTACTGCTGATCAACTCTCACAACAACCACAGAGAGAGTGGCGCCGCAGAGCACGAGCACTAGAACTTCAAGATGTGGAACAAGATGAAGGTGACTTACCCAGTGGTGGCGGGTCACACTCATCATCAGCGCTACTGCCACCAGGTGTTGTGCGCACAACTGCTGCACCACGGCCTAATGCCTATGTCCCTGATGAGCTTGGCATCCCTAAGCCCTATGGAGCTGCAGCACCGTTCAAGCCGCAGGAAGCAGGCAGTACTATGAGGCAGCACATTAGGCTGCCACAGCCCCGCGAGATAGAGATCTGAATGCACATGCTGCAATGTCAACACTCGAATATCCTGTGTGCTTGTACTGTGCGCTGTGGAGTTTCTTGCTTGTGTGAGATCACCGCTGCGAGGGTTCAGTGCACTTCTCCACCATAGCACCGCGGAATTCTCACAAAGACTGCTCATTTCCGAAAGCGAGCGACCATCGGAGATTGTCGACCCGGCCGCGTGCAGTGACAAGCACAAACAGCGATGCAGACTGTGAACAACAGCAACACAAGCAACAAAGGCAAATACACTACACTTGCATGCACAGTGGTATGTGTTCACATCTGGAGCTGTATTGATTTGTAGCGTTTATGATCAGTGACGCGTGTGCGTACCTGGCGGCTTACCTACGATGCACAAAGGGTATGTATAGTGTACAAGGACAGTGCTGCTGATGTGCACAGTGCAACGAGAGTCGCTCAGAAAACAGACAAATCTCACACACTACGAAAGGAAAAAACGGTGCCTCACGTCTCCTACTGCTTCATTACAGTACTGCAAATATCTTAGCAGAGAGAGAAGAAGAAGAGCATCTGCTGCAACTGCTGCTGCTGCTGATGTGTGATATGTATGATAGCACACACTGGTGGCACGCTTGCGTTCACAAGAACCGCGGAAAGCGCCTAGGACGTTATCATGATGTGAAGCGTAACCATGTGAACTGGATGCAGCGATCTTACAGTGCAAGCACTGTATTAGCTCTCTTGCACAGCTGCTGCTGCTGCTTCGCTGTGCTACTAGCTGTTCGTACTGTCATCATTGCTGCTGCTGCTGCACTGCACAGAACGTGCGCACGTCTCCGGAACACGCTACTGCACTCATGGCACTGCTCTTGCGCTCTGCAGCAGCTCAGTGACAGCACACTGCACTCCAGTTGCTATTGCAGCTGTGCATCTCCTCCCAGTTCTGCAGCTGCTAGACCGTATCGTGGTGCTTCCAGCTGCAAGTGGTGCCGTTTGTCAGTTTGAGCACTGCAGCTTGTAGCGCTTGCAGCACCATTGCTGTGCCTGTGCTGGAAGGCTGCTGCTGTCGCTGCTGCTGTGTCTGCTGTGGAAGCATGCTGCTGGTGATTGCAGTAGTCCTGCTGCTGCTCTTGTTGCTGTGGCGGGTGCCTCATTCCAAGTTCAAGAAGCATGTGCGCAGCGCTGCAGCTGCTGCTATTGCTAGTGATACTGCTTCTGCCTCTTCCTGACTCGCCCTCTGAGGCAGCCTCCTCGTCAGTGCTGCATGCCTCCTGTGCTGCTGCTTCTGGAGAGCACATCGTGTCCAGCAGCGACTTGAATAAGGGCGTTCTGGAATAGAGCTGTTTGCCTGCAGGAAAAGCTGTCACGAGCAGCCCTGCTCCAGGCCAGCAGCTTGCATATCTGCGACGGTGAGCCAAGCAAGTGTCCTGTGGCTGAAAGCAGGAAGGAAGTGCAATTGCGTGCGTTTCAGGCACAAGCCGTGAATCTTATCTCTAATAAGAGTAAAGCAAGGAGATCGAGCATTTCACGGTGCTGTAAGCCAAGTAGAGCACTCACCGCAAACTCCAGTGCATCCACGAAAAAGTTCTGCTCAGCAGCACACAGCGATGGCACTTGTTGCGACGATCCTCCTCGGCGATCTATCTCATCTTTTAAAGCTGCGTGCCAAGCGCAGAGCTTCTCTTGCTGCACCATGCTGAGGCACGACCTTTCAACAACTCCGCAAGAGTCATCCACAATCACGCAGCGCAGTTTCAGCAGAGGAGATGCTGCAGATTGAAGGCAGCACGGAGTAGGAGCGGAACGTGCGAATCCAAACGGCTAAATATGGAGATCTCGGAAACGGTTTAGCATTTTCATATGCCACCCCGCCTTGCAGCAAGCCTTGCACAGCTCAATGCTGCACTGTACGCATCACCACCAGACCTGTCTCCATCACGTCTGCGCTGCAGCACGCTGCGCAGCTTCAATCGCGCTGAGTGACGCGCTTTGTGTGTGCTGATCAGCGCTGTGTAGACTGCTCTCACCTCTGCGTACGCCAGCCCACTGCTGCTGCTGCTGGCCTGAAGCGTGTGCCATGTCTCATTGTCGATCACGTCGCCCAGTACGAACTGCAGCGGATTGCAGTTACCAGTAAAGTTAGTAGTACTAGTAGTACTACTTGCAGTGTGTTCTGCCGTTTGCTGATCATGCTCTTCGTCGCACACCGGAGCTACACTAGCGCTGCGGTGGCTTCTACCAGCCTTGCTGCTGCTCTGCTTGCGAGCGCTACTGCGATCAGTGCTGGCATCACAGCACACTGACTTTGCAGGCAGTACTTTGACAGTCAGCTCACTAGCTCGCTGCACGTCTGCGCTACTAATACCAAGCCACTGTAGCAGGTACATCATCTCAGACTGTGGTACATACTGACAACCCGTGGATGCTGCAAATATAGCAAAGGCTCTCTGCAGCCAGTACTCACTGCGGTCTGAAGCACTGCTGGTACCACCACTGCTGCTATTAGGCAAGGC
>AXNI01001022.1:0-10541 GCA_000498555.1 Heterococcus sp. DN1 | reverse complement strand
GACATCATGGTGGTCCGAGAGCTCACTGGCGATGTCTATTTCGGCGAACCAAAGGTGAGAACCTTGCACTGGGCATTGTGTTTATATATGCGTGTTTTGTATGCATGCCTGAGAGAGAGAAGGTTGCAGTGATCGAAGAAACTTTTAGACGTCAATTAGGGCAAAACGCCACTGGACGATACACATTACTAGCCAGTTATCCCACTGAGCAACCGCCTCTCTACAAGCTTGCACACACACTACTTTGCAAATTTGATGACTGATTGCCTTTATCTCAGAGCAGTTACTCACACACTGTGTCTACTGCACAACCGGTATCAATACTGCTGCCATTTTATCACACTGTATTATCACTACTATACATATTGCAGGGCATTGACACTCTGCCTTCAGGAGAGCGTGTTGGCTATAACAACATGATCTACCATGAGCATGAAGTAGAGCGCATTGCCCGTGTAGCCTTTGAAGTAGCACAGAAGCGTGACAAGAGAGTGTGCAGTGTTGATAAAGCTAATGTACTTGATGTCAGTCAGCTGTGGCGTGACGTGGTCATACGTGTTCAGAAGGACTACCCTGATGTAGAGTTGACTCACCAGTACGTTGACAATGCTGCTATGCAGGTTGGTAACACCGTTGAGTTTCTTTGTGTGTACACTGCTGTGCAGTTCATTGCATGCATATCACTGATATGCAGCAGCCTGTACTTGGAGCGCCCATCTTGCAGGCATAGCATTAACCTCTCTGTTCGAGCATACCAGCAATCTGTGTATAGAGACATAATCACTAATCTCAATAGTGTTGCTTGTTTACTTTATTGTTACTGTGTTGTTGTTACACAATTGCAGCTGATCCGGTGGCCAAAGCAGTTTGATGTGATGGTCACAGGCAACATCTTTGGTGACATATTGAGTGATGAAGCAAGTATGTTAGTAGGATCACTAGGTATGCTACCATCTGCATCAGTTGGTAACCCCAGTGGGCCTGGTGTGTTTGAACCATGCCACGGCTCTGCACCAGACATTGCTAACACTGACAAGGTATGTAGCACAGTTACGTATCTCACATCAGCATTATCACTGGTGGTGCGTGCTCTTAGTGAGTGTACACAGCAGGCTCAGTGTGTTTGTTTCATGCAGCTTCAGCTCATGAAAGAGAGCTACACTATTATGCACGCCTTAGACTGTCGTGTCATGTAAGAGCAGCAGCATTGTTTGTATAAGCTATGCATTAATGAGCACGAATGCTAGCACATAGCAAGCATGCTAATAGTGATACTTGTGCTCTTTTGATCACACATATACGCACTGCAGGCAAACCCACTGGCTATGATTCTGTCAGCAGCAATGATGCTGCGGTATGATCTTGACAGAGCTGATGAAGCAGCATTAGTTGAGCAAGCTGTTGACAATGTCATGGATGCTGGGTAAGCAGTATCAACAATTTGATAACATTGTACACTAGCTACAGTAGTGTTATGCAGAAAGTAGTTGCAATGATTTATTACAAAGTACTGGCTCAAAAGCAGCTCTCAGCCAGCTCGTGAGCTTGTAACGCCACCGCTACAGTGCACCGCTCAGTTGCATATCTGAGTATGCCTGCAAAGCACTGCGACAGCAATCCGAAGCAGCTAGGTCTTAACTCTACTGCTGACTTTTCCTCTCGGATTGCGAATGTTCACATATGCAACAGGTTTGCAACAGCAGACATCATGCGACCAGGCTGCACAGCTGTTGGCTGCAAAGAGATGGGCCGCAGAGTAGCAGAAGCACTTGAGAAGCTACTGTAGTGTGTTTACCACAGCCAAAGACATCAGCAACACTGCTACAGTAGTACATGCTCTGTACACTGTCACAACAGCAGATTTGCGCACTCGCTACAGCATTTGCAACAGTGCGCTGCAGCTACTAGCGCTGCATACTAGCTGCCGCAGTCAGTACTAGCAGCAACTTCAGTTGTGTGAGTGTGCTGCACTACTGCTACTATAGCAAGCATCACACTGTACGATACTGCTGCACGCACGCAGTCATACACAAGAGCTCGCATGCTGCAGCTGTGCAATACTGATGCACAGTTGTGTCTTGCAGTGCTGCTCCATAGATGTTCTGTTCGTGTACACACACAGTCACTGGCACAGGCGTAAGCAGCGTGTGTGTGAGTTTTTGATGCACATCACATAGGCCTGAGGCCAACTTTTTTCATTTGATCCATATCAATAGACGCACATTTATGTTTACTCTGAAGTGAAGAGGGCCTGTGGTCGAACGGTTGTGCTGCTGCTGTTGCTGCTGCTCTTGTGTTGCAAAATTGAACTGCACTGTAATGCTAAATTCACCTGACTGCTGTGACTACATCTATCAGTTGCAGTTCATAGCTCAGTATAAACGTCAGCTATGCATCTCTGCGTGCGCGTCTTGTACGAAAGAGAACTACAACTGAGCACCCTTAGTACTATAGTTTGTCTTGACACATGCAAGCCGTCGCATCTACACAGTGGTACATACACCACAAATGTAATGTATATAGTAGCAGTAGCATTGACTCAGGTTGGCTCAGTAGTAGCAGTAATTGGTATATGTGCTAGCACTTCACGCTCTGCTCTACCACTAGCGCTATCTGTGATAAGCTCAGCTAGCCACACTTCGATAGGGTGCTGCACACCATGGAACATTGGTGATTCATGTATGTCAAACCCTTCAAAATCAAGGATTGCGCACCACAGTGTGTACAGCAGTGGTGCCTGCAGTGTGGCGTGTGACAGTACATGGATAGCATCACAGCAAATGTGTGCAGCGTCAGTAGCAGTAGCTGACATTCTGCACTGCATTGCACTGCATGCATTATGAACGATGAACTATACATCAGTAAGACAACACAGGGTTCGACAACGCGCTATACTGGCAGCTTGATTGTTCTAGCACTCACACAAGTGCTGCCAACGGCGTTGCAGGCACCAGCAGTGTCTGACTTGTAGTACTCAATAAGAGGCAGCTCAAACGCTGCTTGCACACTGCTGCGAGCACTGGCACTGAGCCTGTGTATGATAGAGTGCCACCAGCCGGAAGCAAACTCCATGAGCCTACCAGTGTGTGCATACACAGCGCATGTAAGAGATGCCCTTACGTCAGCACCTACGTCACTCACTACTGCTGTTAGCGCTGTCATGTCAGATGCATCGACAGCTCCACGATGTGCGTGTTTGTTATACATTATACACAAGTACTGCAGTAGGCGTGCACATCAGTAGTGGAGCTTGTATTGTCAACACTAAAGACGACACCGAAAGCTGTGGCAGTGCAAAAGTCGACACGCTTACAGTACAAACGCTTGACCCTTCTGGAGGACAGTGTAAGACGGAAGAGAGCTGCTATCACCAGTTATCCGGGATGGTGTTTTGACTACTATACTCATGCCGTCTTGCACTGCAGACAGCCACTTCTGCCACTGTACCAGCTGAGACTGTGCAGCGGCAGCGAGAGATAGCTGTGCTGCTTGAGGTGTAGTTGCAGCACCAGCGTTGACACTCATGAACTGTTTGGCAACTGCTTCACTGCTTGCCGCGTTATTCACACTCTGCTCAGGCTTGCTGCGCTCACTGCTGCCACTGCTAGTGCTGCTGCATGTGCGCTTGTGCCCAGCCTACACACAGCAGCGATCAACAAAACATCTATACACATCAGTACTTACACTTCTGCAATGGACTAATGACTAACACAAGAGTATACTTATACCAATATGTACATACATGTAATACACCATGTGCATGATTGTGATGCAATCTGTACTTGATAGTCATACATGGACGCACCTTCCAATCAGCTTTCTGGCACTCACGAGAGCAGTAACGCCTTGCATGGCAGCTGCTGCACACTGAACATGCAGTCTCACCACAGACATCACAGTGCAGTAGTGCTGGTGCCTCTACTGCTGCAACAGGAGCAGTGTACTCACAGCCGCTTGCCCAGTGCTGCAGTGCATCGATGCGCTGTAGCTGCAGCTGCTGTAGATTTGCCTCAGTTGTGTCTGCCACTCTGCCTTGCAGATAGCGCTGAGTGTTTGCGTACACCTTGTGAGGCACTGTGAAGCCCTGCAGCAGCTTGTACATGCGAAAGACAAGGCCACGATCGCCTGTTTTGATCATCCACTGTCTCTGAAAGTCATAGTTGTCCCGGTGCTCCTGCCTGCACTCGCAGATTGCGTGCACTACACGCAGGTCGTCATACAGTACGAACTCATGCTTGCGCAGCTGCAGCTCTTCAGCAGTGCATTCAGCCACGTCGCTGACAAAGTACTTATTACAGTAGCACAGCAAGCTCGACCTTTACAGCTAGCTTCAGCATGCACTGGCGTGTGCCTGCATCGAACCACCACACGAAGTAACAGCACATGCTGTTAGAAGCTGCATGATGCATTCAAGTGTGCGTGGTTCTGAGGAGTGCAGGCAGAGCTTGTATCTCGCAAGGCACTGCTGCAGCGCTTCAAACACTGCACTGATGAAGCCACGTGTGTATTACGCAAGCGAGCAGTCAGTGAACATTGCATTGCTATAGTCGTGTGATCAGCCACAGCTCTAACCACAGCTTGCAGTGCGGACAGTGTCCAAGCAAAACAACAAACTTCGTATGAAACATGTTCATAAATGCAGCTCACATGAGCAAGGAGACCCAGTGCAACAAAGCTCACTGTTGCTGTTGCTACTATTGATAATGTCAGTAGTCTGTAGGCCTCAGGTTGGTGGGCACAACAGAAAACCGTTGGCGACCGTTTGTGCTTGCGTTGCTCCTGCTGCAATGAGCGCTATGCCTTAAGCGCCTCAGCTGCCATTGCAGAGCAGCATCTAAATGAAGCAATGAAGCAGGTTCTCTGAACTGTTCGTGGAGCAAGAGATAGGTGTGTTTCATGAGCTCAGCTCTGCTAAGCAGCTGTTACAGCTGCTGCACGTTACAGGAGCCAATCATCACTCCAGACTGAAGTCTTGACACCTCTTCCAGAAGAAAAATGCTTTCGTGCTGCTCTTTGCGAGCGCGATTGCTGCTGAAATCAGTTGTGCTGCAGGCTGCAGCGACGCTCTAGCGCTGCGTGAGAGAAGGACCCCGTCACTCAATCAACTGCTCCTTTCTTCTCACGCTTTCACAAACGGCTCAAAGGTCTTCCTAAGAGAAAGTTCGACTTCTCCATGCAGAGAGCTCGAGCAAAGCACAGCTTGTGCTATGCTGTTAGGGTCCCAGGAGCATGCTTAGCACGCGTGGTGGTCTTGAAGGACTGCCTCTTGGCAGCGAAGAGAGCCACGCTGGTGTGTAGCAATGGTGGCACTGCACTGCAGTGCTCTGAGAGAGCAGCGTTCCTACACTAGCACCCTCAGCAGTAGTCACTAGCAGCAGCGTACCAGACATAGTACTGCTAGCTGCAGGGATGTGCCATACTTCCGCATTCTTGCGTGCATGCGCAAGGGAGAATTGGTCCAGCTCGCTGGAAAGGCGTTACATCATGTAACGACTTTTGAGCTCTCAACAACACAACTTTGTCAAGAGCAACAGCAGCAGCATCGCCAACAGCAGCAGCCGCCTCAGCAGCAGCATTAACAGCTGCAGCAACAGCAGCAGCAGCAGAACCGCAGCAGCTGCTTTCAACACGTGCGTCGACAGGGGCGCAGCTCAGTAGACACAGCGCTACCTTTCCTTGATAGTAGCGCGCAGCAGCAACAGAGTAGCATAGCAGCACTGCATCTAAGTTCAGTCAGTCTGCGAGCTACACGCTAGCTGTACACCTTTTCCTTGTTATAGCCCGGCTGCACAGAGCTAGCGCAATGCGCTCTCAGCGCACTAGTACTGGCAACACGGTGAGTGACTTCATAGTACAAGCTTAACAGCTTCGACACAGCTTACTTGTGCGCGCTGATCGTGGAGCTGCTCCTTGAAGGTGCAAATTGGTGCACGCTTTGCTGGCACAACTGCACGTACAACAAGAGATGTGCACTACAGCGGGCAAGTAGCTGCACTGCAAGCCAGTGTTGCGATAGCATCAGTGGAACTTGCTCATTGTGTTGGCATTTAAACATCGCTCGAGTGTGTGTAGACTGACTTCTAACATCGTGTCATTGTTGCTGTCGTTCACGTATATTGCGAACTCCTGCACTGCTGATATGTGATCAACAGGCCACAGCCACTTCTTCTGCTGCTTCGACTCGCAGCAGCAGTGCTAGTAGGCAATGTATGCTGAGTGAATACGAGGTAGCATACAGAGCTTTCAGCGACGCATCGTGGCCTGTTCGACGAGTAATCAACGTAAGTGATGCGCTGTCTTGTGCTCATCTGATTGTGCAAACCAACATAAACAGTGGTACATCGTGCCATTGCAGTCAGCTCACAATATGTCCATGTCTCACGGCTGTAGCGGACAAAGTGATTGTCGCTAGCTTTGAGGTCTAATAAGATGTCTGCATGTGTGCTTCATAACTGTAATCTTATGATGGTCCAGCGATGCATGGGCAAGCGGTTAGGCAGACACTGGCAGCAATGCTTAGAGGAGAATATTGATAGGGCTTTGCATCAGAAGGCATTGTTCGAGCTCTCAGGGGCTTGTGATGATCTGTTCGTCGTAGTGTATGACGTACTTGTAACACTCAAAGAGAACACAGTTACAAAAGGCAGCACAGTTGTGCTCAAGGCTGCACTGCAGCAGCAGTGCATGGACGAGCAGGCATCATCACTCTTAGAAGTGAGTATTGAATACTGTTGCCGCAACCTGCTTCATGTTGTAGCAGCTGTATTTGTACTTGCGAACTGCTTGAAACGCGAATGAGTTGCTTGAGGTACTGATGTAACATGCAGCTAATCATTGCTAAGCGCTTCGCTGTGTATACTTGTCACTCAACTTTGTGGCTGCTGCAGTGTATGTTGAAGGTCAACGACTGGGCTAGCGATCGTGATAGAGCTGTGCCAAACCTTGAGTGGATAGACAGACTCGGCGAAGTAATAGGGATGTGCATTGACGCAGGCACAGTTATGAACATGTATGTGCAACACTGTATAGGACAGCCTCTCTCCATCAGCAGCACCACTGCTACTCCTACAACTGCTACAACCACTACCGCTGCTGCTACTACTACCGGTACTAGTAGTACGCGCAGCACGGGCAAGGCCACGTCAGCTGCCACGTCAGCAAAAAGAGCAAGCAGCAGTCTGAGTAGTGCTCCTACTGCTGTGCTGCCAGTAGCTGCCAGCACTACGAGCACTACACGCAACAGCAGCAGCAGCAGCAGCAGCAGCAACAGCCGTGCACGCACTGCGCGAGCCTCGACTAGCAGTGGAAGCGCGAACATGGCTAGCAGCAGCAAGGCAGTGGCATCAGTAGTAGCGCCTACACCAAGGCCTACGACAGCCCCTGCACACCACGCACGCACACAACACAAGGTGCGTAGGCTGCACTTACCATTGCGCGACTTCAAGTTGCCAGTTCCACTCTGTTCAGTTACACACTAGTCGGCTATGAACGTGGCGCTCACTGCACTTTTGGCCTCCTACACAAAGCTAACAGCATGTGCTGCATGCATGCTGCTGCGTTATCATCTGCGCTCGGCCAGACCCACACTGCATTACGGCCTGCATCAAGCGCACACACTAACAGGCAGCAGCAGCAACACACTGTACAGCAGCAGCAGCAGCAACAGCAGCTGCGCACTGATGTGCGAGTGGCAGCGCTGCGTGCACTGCCAGCGAAGGTAGCTACTAGTGACACAGCTACTGCTGCAGAGGCTGCAAATGCAGCGCAGGTAATCTTAACATACACCGTACAGTGCTAAAAATTACACTGTATGCACGTCATATCCAATCGCGCTACTCTTTGTTATGTAGCATGGTCACTTGTTGTTGTGCACACAGCTGCGTCTCACTGCTTACTACTAACACTCTCTGCTGCTTGTACGCACTGTTGCTTACATCGCTGATACTATGTACAGGAGCGGCTGCACAACAGAGTCACTATAGAAAACAGTGACTCGCCACTGGCCACGTCAGCAGCCACGTCAGTGCTCAAGTCAGCATCTGTGCCTCTCTGCATCAGTAAGGAAGAAGCAGCACAGCAGAAGAGTAGTAGTAGTGCCCGCAGTCATAGTGCTCAGAGCACAATAGCACAGCTACCAGCAGCAGCAGCAGTAGCAGCGGTGCAGAACAACAGCTGTGATGTGATTGAGACTGCCACTAATGCTACTACTACTGCTAGCACTTCACGCACAGTAGTGGCCTCCCACTCACTCAAGGGGCCTCAGAGCATTGACCTACGAGTGGCTGCAACAGCTGACGAGAAGCTAGCATGCGGTCAAGTGCTAACAGCATTTGAGGTATGTCTATGCAAAGCGACTTGTACTACCATGCCTGCCAAAGACTGAACTCAGACGTCAATGTCATTGTCCACACTCTCGATCGCATTACACTACTGCAGTGCAAGCTTCAGGTTGTTGCACTCACTGTACACTATCTGATCGCTGCACAATGTGACCGCTGCTGTGCATTATGCCTCTTGTTCTCCTGCTTGCCGATTGTACAGTCACTCATGCAGCTTGTAAGCGGTGCCACTGGAGGTGCGCTGCGCGCTGCCACCTTGCAGCAGTACAGGCAGTGTGTAAAGCAAGTGGCAGAAGGTGCTGAATACATCCATTTACAGGAGCATAAGCTGAAAGGGCAGTACAAACAGCAAGTGAAGCTAGCAGTTGACACGAAGGACCAAACAGTAAAGAGCAACACTGAGAGTGTGAAGGTGAGTGTACTGCGCTGTGAAAGCATGTTCACACCTGTGAATCGCGCTGTAGCATGTAGATTTAGGTGCAACCGTTCAGGATACGTGCATGTCATCATGCAATCTGAAGTACTACTACTTAGTGCTTACAGCAGCGCTGTGGTCGTTTCCACGTGTACTTCACATGCTAACATCTTCAACAACTTTCAACTAAACACACTTATCACACACACTACTGCAGAGAGCACCAAGGTCAACATCAAGAGCAGCATTTCAGAGCCTATCCCGTAGCCCACGCAGGCCACGTGGCTTTCAGTCAGCAATGCGAGCTGATGATGTTTACACCGCTGAGCTGTCTCTAGATTTGGGATCACTACTGGCACCACTACTTCAAGACCACAACAGTAGCTGAGGAGGGCATGTACACGTGTAATAAAAAGGTAACTCTTTCATGACACCTATATGAGTACTTACACTATCAGTATGCATGACACTAACCAATGATTGCATCACTCATCACTACCTGTAGTGGGGCACGCTACACTACACTTCTGCTATGATGACTGTTTGAGATGCTGCTGCTAAGCTAACGATCATCCCAATTCATGCACACATTGCTGGCAATGACACAGCAGGAATCAGCACTACTAGTAGTCCACTGGCAGCTGTGATTACACAATGTGCGCATCAAAATGTGCTTGTTGAATGCATACATTAAGAATTACAATGTTGACTATTACTGATAGCAGAATATGTCAAACTAAAAGCTCAGCTTGAGATACTCTGCTGTTGGTACTAGTAACCTGATCGCACGGGTCCTATCCAAGCAGTTACTGATGACCTTCAATCGACAGCTGTGTGTTGTTACTAGACGTTGTTACTAGACTACATGCTAGTTGAGTAGCTTTCGAAAACAAAGGTGCATGCAATACACTGGCAGTACAGGACCCATTGTAGTTACGACAACTTAGTGATGGATTGGGAATGCTCTGAAATGACATCGGTCACTGCCATAACAAAGATCGGTGTACACGAGTGCTTTTGCTGCCTTTGCAATTGCTGGCGCTGGCTGCGAAACGCCACTTGTTCAACTAGTTGAATACCACGTGGCAGCAGCAGGTACTTGTTAACAACGTTGATCAGTAACCTCGCGCGCTGTGTCCCGTTACCATCGCAAAATGGCTGATATGTCAGAAGCTAGCGGCTCCACTAGCAGCAGAGACCAAGCGCTTGTCGCACCTGACTCGTTGGTCACCTTGTCACTCCGCAGCAGCTCGGCTGGTATTGATGCAGTCACGCTGCCAAGGCTAGCGCTGTCTACCTCTTTCGCAGTCGTGAAGCAGAAACTAGCAGATGCCGCTGACCGCTACGACTCTGCAACTCTGATGCTAATCTACCTAGGACGTGTTTGCAATGACAATCAGAAGCTGAGCGACGTGCTGCGCATGGTACGTGAGAGCAAGCAATCTGCTTTCTGCAGCAACTCTTTTCTGCGCACCATGTACTTTGATTTGAAGATGTCGTTAGTTCTTGTTATTATGCTTTGCAGCTCATTCCTGTATTTTCGTTTCATTCTTCTTTCTATCTTTTATCATAACAGGACCCTGGTCACACATCAAGTAGCCCTCCTGTTCATGTTGTACATGTGGTGGTGCGTCCTGCACCCCTAGGGCCTAACAGCTTTGCACCTGTATATCGAAGTTCACGTCATACAGCAGCCCCAGCAGCAGCCCCAGCAGCAGCAGCACAACCAGCACAGCCAACAACAGCAGCAGCAGCAGCAGCAGCAGCAGCAGCAGCAGCAGCAGCAG
>AXNI01001004.1:0-11018 GCA_000498555.1 Heterococcus sp. DN1 | reverse complement strand
CCCGCCTTTCCCTGTCGCAAACAGGCTGCGTATATGTACAAGGCAAGAAATTCACTCGCGTTGTATGCGCAGGGCAGCTGCAATCAGCAACTGACCATTCTTAGGCAAGCCATTGTCTTTGTGTTTGTGACCGATGCCAATGGTCTGACTGCGCACGCCCAGGCCGCCATGATTGCCGCTCGGCCTTAGCTTAGCCAAAGTGTCATGCAGCTGCTGCAGCTTCCAGTCCTCCATCGCTAGTGCTGTGAGCCTCAACCACCAAACTTTCAACGGCTTTTTGCCCAACGGACGGAGCGCAGGTTCTTCAATTCCAGTAAGAACGCTTATCTCCCTCAGCTGATGCGCGTGACAAGCTTCCTCGCTCTGTTCGCCCTCGCTCTGGCCTCCATCGCATCTGCTGTAGCAGATACTGGGCTGATCGAGCTGCACGACGCAAAACCAATCGTAGACTACATCACACCCGTTGAGCCTAAGGCAATGTCTCCCACTGTAGGCGGCTGGACTGATCAGACTAGCTCAAAGGAGCCAGAGAAGGAAGAAGTTGTTAACTGGACTCTGGCTCAGACCAAGAAGCTGAAGAACGTGGGCGAGGGGGACAAACTAACTGTGCAGTCTGTGAAGACACAAGTTGTCGCTGGCCTCAACTACGACATTGTGACAAAGCAAGAGACTGCTGATGGCAAGGTAAGCAATGGCTCTTTGTTATGCTAGCAGATGGCCGACTCTCGCTAGATTTACATCATAAGCTGATTCCAGATCTTGCACGTGTCTCTCCGTGAACATCTCTCGCTGCAACAGTGCTACTTGCACCACATGATTGTCTACGTGGTACCCTGGAAGAACGAGCGCAGCATCACCACAGATGAGACTACAGAGTGCTAGATAGCAGCCAGCAACATGAGTGTATATAGCATGCAGCAGTGCAGCGACTGAGTTTACTAGCAGCAATAAAAAGCAGAAATAGTTCATAAGACAATGCGCAGCAGCAGCAGTGGCAGTAGCAGCATAGAAGCAGTAACTCAATCTGCAGAGCAAATGATATCACTAGTCTGAGTACATGTCATAGTATAGTGCGTACAGTGTACATGGACTGATGTAAGTTCTCATGTTTGATACTACCTCAGCGCAATCAGATCATCGCGTTTTCCTAGCAAGCAACGCAGTATGCAGCACTTCTTGATGTTTGTCTGTGATGCAAATGTTGTAATTACTCTGATGTGCTTTAGATATGCTTTGACGGGCGTTGTTCGACTCCCACTTCTCAATTTGTGCATTCGAGTAAGTTTTTTATGCTTACAGCAGCAGCAGCACCATTGCAAAGTCAAACATATTTGAAGGCTTACACAAAGTGTGTACACTAATAATCGGTATTACAGCAGCAGCAGCACCATTGCAAAGTCAAACATATTTGAAGGCTTACACAAAGTGTGTACACTAATAATCGGTATTAGTGAAGCATTCGAACAGCATGTACGCTGCTTACTGAGCGGAGGTCGATAAGCATTACAGCAGTCTCAAGCTTAATGCATTTGCAAGTCTATACTGACGATCATGAAGTCCAGATTCACTTGTGTGCTCATGGTAAAAGCCAAAGTGAAGCATGTTGATACACTTTGAAGCGCAGCCAATGTGATTGGCTGTTCAACGACCAGCTTATGTGGACGACTAGTACTTTTCCTGACTGCAATGCAGTATGAGTGCGCAGCAGTAGGCACTGGTGACAATCTACCGTGTTAGCTACAGTAGTGTTTCCAACAGCAAGCAATTCCTTAAGGAGGCAGCATAGCATGCATTTGCATACATGAGAGATTGTGTGTACATACATCGAATTGACGACGTCAACAATTGTGGATTTGCGTTACTTTTATGTAACGCTCTCATAAGTCTTATGTTCTTTGCCAGCAGCAGCCTCAGCTATACTTTATGTGAAGTCAGTGGCAACATTACTGATAGTTTCTATAATCAGTTAGTGCAGTCGACCGGTATACAACAACAATATTGCCTCTTACTACCAACGCTTATTACTATCTGTGCTACTGCTACCACTGTGACTTTCCGTATCAGCGTCGTTGCTTCTTTTGCAATCGTTCTCATGCTATGTTGTATCTTGTTCCTGTAATGGATACACTACTACAGCTGCGTCAGTGAGCAGTATGCTACTTATCATTTAGCTGCATGTATATGTTATATGCTGCTGCTGCTGCTGCTGCTGTATATGAGAGTAGCAGAGTGCTTCATTCAGTAATCACTACTGTACCAGCATCAACTTGACAGCTGTCACACACAGTGGCAGTTATGTTATAATGCCCATCTGCCAGTTCAAGCTGCTGTTGCTGCTGTGTATACTGCTTTTGTCACCAATCGTCATCACTGCCGAGACTGCTATGATAAGACTATGGATCTCAACTGTTGTTATCATGATGTATTATCACTATCATTCGTCAGTGGTGCTAGTGATGTACTGTGACCACCATGCAGTAGTAAGTTTACTATATACATGATCACTACTCATTGTAGTTGGTAGTGTAAAGTCTATACTAGAGCTCTGTAATGCTAACATATCACTGCATACATAAGCTGATGGTGATTGCCCGCTATCATTTAGTACTGCTTTATTATAGTATAGTGCATCACCAACAATAGGGCAATCAACTGCACTAAATTGACCTCGTATTTGATGTGTACGTCCTGTAACCAATTGCACTTCAACCTCTTGAAGGCGTACTGTGTTTACTTCTGCTGCTGCTATGCCTAAGTGTAGTTCTGCTGATGTTGTTGTTGTTGTTGCTGTAGTATCTGTTTTGCTGATCAGTTTTGGCTGTACAAAGCGTGCACTGAGTACAATCAGTTCACACTTTTGCCATGCACTGTCATGCTGTATAGTACTGAACACTTTGGGTGCACGTTTAGATGGCATCATATAATGTGCTAGCACACCTGGCTGTAGGCCTGTGCTGCCATGACGTACCATAACAAGTGCTGTATATCTCTTTGCTACACTGCCACTTGCTTGCAATTGCATAAAAGCCGCTACAAATGCTGCATGTTTAGACATCACGATAAAACCACTAGTAGCTATATCAAGCCTGTGTGCTGCTTGTATGTCATCATTTGGTCTTATTGCTTGCACACAAGCTGATACATTCTCATATAGATTATCAACTGTACTGTGCGATGGTGTTGCTGCTGGTTTGTTGATTAGTAGCATATGCTGGTTTTCATAACAGATTGTGCTTTCCCAATCTGTTGTGCTGCACACTGGAAATCTGCGAGGATTAGGATGTACTCTCGTATATTGTTTCTCAGTAATGATCATGTTGCTATCAGTCAATCGTCTTGCTTTAACATCACCAGCAGCCATTGCATATACTGCACCAAATGCAATGAGCTCTTTTGCTTTCTGCTCAGAGCAATGCTGAGGTCCAAGAGCATCAGCTACTACTTGCCAAGCTGGAGCAGTCATAGGTGAATGTAAATGCCTTGAGAATTCACTCTTGCCAGAGGTGGTGCTACTAAGATGTAACAACAACTGCTGCTGCTGTTGCTGCTGTGTTGCCATAACAGGGAAAGCACTTGCAGCCCTCATCAGAGCAGATGCAATCACAATACTGCGCATGAGCCAATCAGGTTCAGTGAACGATACTGGAGCTCCATCAAACAGCGGCTGCTTTCTGCGAGGTGTAAACCAGAGTTTGCAACGCAGGCATATTAATCAGGAGCAGCACATACTTGTCACAGGGGTCAGCGAAAGCTGCAAGATCTGCGTATGTCAGCAGCATCTTATTTGAACTAAACGCACTGCTCATTTGGTCTTTGCGTTACCGGTGCTGCTGTGCCAGGCTTGCGACTCAAGACGCACTAACAAGTGAGTTGATTCCAGCTACAGCTGCTGCTGATGATGCTGATCCTGCTGCTGCTGTTTTCTTGCCGTGCAATATGCGCTTCGCAGGCAATTAGGCAACACAATCAGGCCCAGTTTCAACCGTTGACCCAGTTTGGAAGGGACATAAGCACTTCTTACTAATCCTTTCATAAAGATGGTCAATACCAGAGCACAGAAGCGTTATGTTGCAGACAATAGCAATCCTTTGCTCAAAACTGGCATTCTGGAGAGAGTTCTTGGCTATGCCGGCCCTGGGCACTAGTACTTCTTATCCGCTGTCAGCAAGCTTTGGAAAGACTTGTATAGGACAGTGGATGACGAACCAACAGCGGCAGACCGCTACTATGGCATTGGGTACGGTAGTTCATATGAGTTCACCTGCGTTCCTCAGATGACCTTGTACAGCTCATTGTGGGCATCTCCTTCGCGGATGCTGCTTGCACGCAGCACTGGCCTTGGCTTCTTGGCAGGCTCGAGTAATGAGTATTCTGCAGGCTGGCATGCTGACCAGACAACTCTCATAGCAGCGCATGCAATAGGCTTACAAGTTGGCCCTCATGTTCTAGCTGGTGCTGTTAGAGCAGGAGATGTACCCAAAGCGAAGTGGGTACACACAGAGCAGCACTGTGAGCTGGGTGAGCATGAGATTCTTTGCTGTGCTGCTGTGAAGAGTGGTAGCATCGCAATGCTTGATTGGCTAAAGCAGCTAGGTTTTGCTTTTACTGAAGAGACAAGCGAGGTAGCTGCGGAGAATCGTCAGTTACCTGTACTACAATATCTACATGCTGAAGGCTGTCAGTTGAGCCCAAGAATTTGCCTTGCGGCAGCTCACAACTGTGATCTTGAGATGCTCAAATGGGCCCATGAGCACGGGTGCTCGCTACGTGATGGTGCTTGTGTTTGGGAAGACATGAGCGAGGCAGCAGCAAGGGCTGGTAATATAGAGATAATGACATGGCTGATAGAACAACCAGATTTCCAGTTGAGTGCCAGAGCGATGGCTGCAGCTGCAGAGAATAACGATAGAGCAATGTGTGAGTTTTTACATGCACACCAGTGCCCTTGGGACGAAGAAAGCTGTCAAAATGCGGCACGTTGTGGCATATCCAAGTATGGTAATCCTAATCTAGACTTACTGCACTGGTTTAGACAACATGGATGTCCCTGGAGCATTGGAGATGTAGCTTATCTAGCTGCACACAGTAACAGTGTAGCACTATTGGAGTATATGCAGCAGAATGGTGTTGTGTTCACCACTAGGCAGTTGACAGGGCTGTTGAGCGTTGCTGGCGGTTGCAGCTCTTTGACACTAGCCAAATGGTTAAGACAGCAAGGTGCTGAATGGCCTGCAGTACTACGAATTATTGGTATGTATGATGAACTCGATCAATGGCCAGATGTAGCAGTTGCATGGGCTAGAGCTGAAGGATGCACTGCACCTGTACAATCCGACGAGTAATGATTGTAGTAAACAACATGATGCCAGGTATGTATACATGACGTGCATCACACATACCTTCAAGGAGCTCTTGTTTGTGCGATTATCACGCTGACTTGTGACTATAATGGTGCTGTTGTGATCGGTACATCTCTTGTATAAGTTTGATGTATGCACAGTGATCACACATCATGCAAATGCTGTATGGCTATAGTGGAGCTCATGCATATGTGATTTGCTGATATAGTACTTGTGACCTTTTGGTACTATATACACACAACAGGCTGTAGCTCAGACGCAATCCAACAAGGATGTGAAACATCAGCAAGTATCAGTTATCAAACAGTGAGACATGAACGATGAGACAATGCAAGAGTATGCGGAGTGGCGCATAGTACTATAGTGTGGACTGATGTCTGTATCAGCATACGCAATGCTCAGTGCATATGTAGGGGATAAGATCACATAGCAGGATAGACAGATGTATGACAGTAGTAGCATTCATTTTTTCCACATTAGCTGCATTGCAACATCTGCGACCGCCATACTTCATGAAGCAGTTCTTAAGCGAAGAAGTGAGCGAGGGGGTTGTTTGTAGTGGCCTGGCTGCAGAGCTACATACACACACACACACACTATGTATAACAGCTGAATACATACTGTGTCACATAGCTCTACCTAGTACACATATTCACGCCGTATATGCAAACTTTCACAATCAGATCACACGAATACACGTTTATACACACATTGTATGTGGTTTTTACTGCTGCTGCGCTGTACGTTTATAACTTACTACTGTAGTACCACAGATGCCCGATCGCGTATACAGTTGTGTAATTCAGTATGCTCAATATACATACATGCATTATCAACGGTATCGCGATTGCGTAGCAGTGGATTTACCACACGCTTGCGCTGCCTGCCTGTCTGTCTGTGCTCAAATGCTACTATCACTTCTCTATTGTTGCTCATCGGTCATCACAATCAACTGAAAACCATCATAGTATATACACTGCATTCGCAGTAGTACACAACGATTATTCTCTTCACATGCGCTTGCTTTGATACGGGTAGGCTCGACAGTACTACTGTGTAATTGCACCTATACTGACATGCATATCGCAGCGATAGATTTGACAGCTTGCATGCTGACGCTTTGCTTATAGGTGTCATAGTATAGTCAGTCATATATCTATGCAAACACTTAACAATTGTCTATGCATGCAATCAGTTCACACTGCAGCTGCAAACCGAAGATCAAACTAAAGCAACAACAGTAGCAAGTGACGCACATGCAGTGCACTGCCAGCAAGTATGCAACAAGTGTACATTGTTGTGATCAAATCAATGAGCTCTTTCACTACATGCTTGAGTAAACGCTGCTGTAGCGCTTGCAGTGTCAATGATGACACCATTGATACAGCTACTGTTGTGCCGCTAGCTGAAGCGTACATGTGATGTTAGTTACACTACACTGTATTTTGAGCGTAGCGTAATCTGTGATCACTGCTTATTACAGAGTGAATGATTGCTTGAATACTACCACTTGTCGCAAACTACGTCTCACGGTATGTCTCAACTCAGGTATCATGTTTGTCTGTCTCTTATGCTTTTAACTGTTAGCAGAGGGTCTGTAAGCTCCAAGCCACACTTTGCTATGGCTTGTAGTATAATAGATGCAAGGACACTTTGACAATGATTTTATCACAAAGCCGCTAGCACTGCCTTGTTGCACTGCTGCCTGTAAGGAACGTTAAGCAGTATGGTAGGTAGTTCGTATAAGCAAGGCGTATACATTAGCATTGTAAAAGTCTTGTGTGTTAAAGTATGCCAGCAGTAATGCAGCTTATACATCTGTCAGCACGTGTGCTCTCATAATTATGCTGCTTACCATCGCACGTCAACAGGCAGCTCGTTAGAGATAACCGACATCGTGTACCAAAGTACATGTGTGTGCAGCACAGTCTATCTAAACTATAGTAGTCATGATCACACACACCTTTCTTTGTTCACTTTGGTCACATTAGCAGCTTCATTGGCCTTAGCTGATGCGTCCTTCGCGTGCATCGCTATGTGTTGTGCCAGCAAGTAATTGTGAAAGGTATTGACTTCTTGCGCATGAACGCTAAGGCAGTGAGCCACACAGACCTGTGGTAGCAGTTACAGTAATAGCAGTGGCAGCAGTAGTAAGGCAATCAGTCACTGATCAGTACTATGCAGCGCGTGTCGTTGAACAAGCATCTAGTAACAGTACTAACTTCCAGCAGCTCAAACGCGAATGTATTAGAGCGCGCTTCAACATAAAAGTACAAACAAGCATATGAGGTTAATTGGGCCTATCGCACTTACTAACATGCATATGTCCTGACAATTCGTTACCTTGAGCTATGAACAGATAGTTATACTAGCTTCGCTTGAACAGTAGATCTTGTTAGTCTTCATCTTGTATACAGTAGAGGTCGTCGCTTTACTTCAATTCGCTTCATTTCGCTTCGTGTCATGTGATGTACAACGGCTTGCTTGTGTCTTGGCCCATGCAGTGGTAGCTCCAATGTAGTGTTAGTGTTGTGTTCATTCAAACATGTTGAGTGGATATGTGTGTATATATATAGCATAGACACTGGGTTAAATGTGAGGCAATGTTCACGCATCAGTGTGTATTTATGAAGCAAAAAGAAGTGCTACACGAAGTGCGCAATGACTATAGCATTGTCGCCACTTGATGCGCAACACTTTCGAATGCGTTATACGAGTGATAACGATGCAGATATGCCTGCAGCATCGATATGCTGCCCCGTGCTTGATGATTAAACGACTGATAGTGTGCATGTTACATGCGTGTATGTACAACTTCTATACTCCACGAGCACGGGCTGTATCGTGTACTGATTTACACAGAAACTATATACAGTTGCTGTTCGAATATCCCCCTCGGACCGACCAGCACGTGTGAATGTGCTTTATTACTCTTATTGTCTATGCTCACGGTTAGATGTTGACATGTTACTGTAACATCAATTGAAGCACAGACATGCTAGCAGTAGCCACTGCTGTACACAATGTGCATACAGTATTACTTGCTGCATACGCTTTGTAAACCTTCCAGCTACAGCCACATTCTAATATGACATGTAGGCCGTACGGCTGGCTTGCTGCCTACACAATGTACAATATATAATGACAGGCACATTCGACTACTCGAAGTCTTGTGCGGTTTCGAGCCTACGAGAAGCAATCACACACCATGTGAACTCAATCACACTTCCACGTTTATCACTCTGCTGTGCCAATGCTTATGCGACAGCCATGACTGTAATAATAACGCCTACAAATGGCCTGTAGGTCTAGGCGCTTGTCGTTGGAGATAACCGACAAGTGTCAAACTGCCATGGCATGTCAAGCATCGACCAGAATCGCCTAGGTGACTGCTTCAAGACTCTATGTTGTCTATACTGCTGTTCGACGCTGGTGTTTAGCTGTGACACAAACTACTGATGCATAGCCTCTAGTGTCTGACACTGAGATTAGGCGAAATGTTTGAGTGATATCATCGATGTGTCATCAATGTGCTAATAGTATACTTCTGAAGTACATAAATACGGTAACGAGCTACTGTATATGCAAGATGATTGACCGAATGCGCAATCAGAGCTTATTGCAAACCGTCCAGTGGTATACCAATTATCACTGTGCGCTTAGGTGCTGTAGCTAGTGTGCAGTGCAGTGCACAGTACAATAGCGCCTATTTGCACAGCGTTAAGGCGTATAAAGCGCTAAGCTCGTACAATGTCACAGCTCTTGATGGCATGCTTCAGTGTTATTGTCATGATATGATCAACATATGTGAACAACAGCACTGATTGCTATGCCTGACGAGAGCTAATAGCACCGCTCAAGCAAGTACTTTAAAAGCCAATATTGTCTGTGCTCACGATGAGATGTTTACATGTTACTGTAACATCAATTGAAGCAAGACAAGCTAGCAATAGCCACTACTGCACACAATGTGCATACAGTAGTACTTTTTTGCGTACGCTTTGTGATATTTTATATATATACAGTTCCATAATATGTGAACTGTGTAGGCAGGTTGACTTTGACTTCGTAATGGTTTAATAAGGTTATGCACACTCGACTGGCTTTCAGTCGAGTCATTGTGCGGTTTCGAGTCTATCAGAAGCAATCACACACCATGTGAACTCAATCACACTTCCACGTACACCAATATGTTCTGCACTGTACGCACATATGACAATCATGATTGCGTTGGCATCGTTCGCAAATGGTCTGTAGTATAAAGCGCTTGTCTTTGAAGATAGCTGGCAAGCGCCTTATTAGCCATGATTGCTATGCAGCAGTGAGTAGCGCTTAGGTGACTGCTTCAAGACTCCATATTATTGTGCTTTCGATCGATAAATGCAAGCAGTGTTAAACTGCAGCACCTCACGCACAATGTGGCAGAAAGTTTTGCGCTTGCAGGGACCAGTGGTTATCAGCACCAGTCTTCAAGTGTGTGACTTGTGTTCATAACATTGATCTCTCGAAAGGGGCAACCGTGACTGAATAAGCCTCACCTGGCAAACGATGTCGGCTGAGTCTGCAACTCTTCATTCTTTCGATGGGCTCATATGCCTTGACTCCTCAAGAGGTTGAAGACGCTTCCCATCCAGGTGGTATCCCGGTGTAGATATATATGCCTGCTCTCAAAACAGCAACAAGCAAGCGCGAGCTCGATCAGCGTCTGTCGAGCGCCCGCTGAGCGAGGAGACTGTGCAAGGGCAGTGGAAACACAGCAAGCTGCTTACCAGGATATGGAGCGCTCACGGCGCTTAAATAGACTGCAGACCGCCACTATCCTAGTTGATTTGCCAAGGTCCTCTCTGTCCAGCAGCGATGAAACGGTTTTTGAAAAATAACGGCGCAGGTAAAGCACACTTACGATGGATCCTGAAGCAGCTGCTGGTGCAGGGCTGCGCCCCGGCAAGTATCGCTTCAAAGCAACCATTGTAGTGCTGCGGGTGATGCAGGCGGCTACGAAAAAGCGTGCACCAAGCCAAATAAGGCTGGCATGCAAGTCAATGCACAAGCTGATAGCGCAGTTGCAGCCAAACTTCTTCCAGTTCACACATAATCTTGATACAGACGCACGCAGTCTAGTCAATGGCCAGAAATTTCCTAGCAGGCCTGTGGCAGGAAAAGGCAGTTTTGCTTTTGGATCTCTGACAGCCAATCCTGAAGCCGACAATCAACAGATGAAATTGAACGCGTCAAGGGATCAAGATGGCATCTTGACACTAAGACTGCCTTTCTGCAGGGTGAAGGTTGCAGATGACAGTTGCACATGGGCATTCACAGCCACCTTTCCAAGAGGTTGGGAGAATAGCACAAATAAGGATCCAATGACAGCAGAGATTGTCATGCATGTCAAACCATCGGAGAGCAACGTACCACAGCTGAAACATGCACCTGATGCAGCAGCAGCGGCAGTAGGAGGGGCGCTGGTGCCGCAAAAGCGTGCAACGGCAGCTGGAAGTGACACAATGAACAACGCAAGCACTATCATTTTACACTTAGATCACGTGCAGTCAATGATGTGCCTTCGTCTCAGCTGGCCATTAACGGTTGATGGTGTAGCTTACTCCTGAAGCGCACAGCCCACTCGCAATATTTACACAGCTCATGATCAACAACTGT
>AXNI01001001.1:0-14877 GCA_000498555.1 Heterococcus sp. DN1 | reverse complement strand
CTGCTGCTGCTGCTGCTGCTGCTGCTGCTGTTGCTGTTGCTGCTGTTGCTGCTGTTGTTGTTGTTGTTGGTGTGAGCTAGTAACTGCCTCGGTGGTTGTTGCTACTGCTGCTGCTGTTGTTGCTGGTGGTGTTAGTACAGATGCTCTGCGTCGTGGTGTTGTGTTACTGCCACAAGCCATATGTTCAAGTGTGGTGCCATACACTGTAGGCAAATATTCTGCTGATATTGCTACATGCATATCTTTGCCACACTGTACTTGTAAGATAAACATCATATCAAGTGAACGCAATTCAAGCTACAGTAAGCACATAATCACACAAAGCTGGTGTAGCCGATACAACGCATGCAATCACAAGTACTTGAACGCTTTGCACTTCATAGTCTGTGAGAAGTTTGTGCTGCACAAGCAACTGCTCAGTGTACAAACATAGCAGAGGCAGCAGCATGACGGCATGTGTATTTGTGTCAATGTTAATGCAATTTGTATGTGTTGTCCTAGTAATTCGAACAGTAAACGTACATCTATGCGTATGATGAGTTCATCTTCAAGGTGCTCTAATCCAGCAGCTAAGTCCCTTGCAGTAGTGTCTCCTATCAAGCAGCACAGCTTTATTTCAACCTGCAAAGCATATCAACAGTACGCACATGCACACATGCATCATGTATCAAATGTTATAGATGAGCACTGCTACAATCCCTTGAGGACGCTCCAGTACTTGTCATACTAGCCTCATGAAGTACTCCGCAGTAATAGTAGCAGCAGTGCTAGCTTTATGTAGCAGCAGTAGCACTGGCAGTACTAGTGGTGGTAGTAGTAGCAGTACTTGCAGCGACAGCAGTAATAGCAGTAGTAGTGGCAGCAGAGGCAGTGGTAGTGGCAGTGGCAGTAGCAGCTGCAGTGGCAGTATTGGTAATGTTGCTAAGCATTGCTGATGACAGCAGTAGTGATGGTGTTGTCAATATATAGATAATGATATACATATATCAGTTAGTTAGTGGTACCTTTTCGCCTGGTATGACCATGCCTTGATAAGGGAAGGCAGTGTACCATGTAGGGTACTCTTCTACTGGCACAGTCGACACTGCTGCATTGCTGTATTTGGCAGCACAGCACATAGCACGTACACAACAAGAATAGATGTAGCATGAGTACTAATCCATCCTTGATTATGCAGGAGCTATGATGCAAAAGGTTGCATATCTGTACATCCTAACCATGCAGTTCTGAACGATCAAGCCTTTAAGCAACTGCGAACATGCACAGCAAGTCTTTGCTAGCACTATGCTGTGGCACACTATGCTGTGCTTCCGCCACTGCTTACTGTGCTTGCAGCAATTGTACTTCTTGCATAGCAAGACACAGAGGTACTGTTGTGACACAAGCAGAAAACACTGCGAGCACAACGCACCGAGGTGTAGCGCTAAGTATTGCGGTAAAGCGACTGACTCACAATGCTTGAGGCAACTATTTCAATGTATAACGAACTAAGAATGAACAGCGATTACTGCTACGTTACTGTATATTATAACAAGTACACACTGTGAACACAACATACCGCGGTGTAGCGCTGAGTGGTCGTGCTGGTGCCCGTGAGCTGTATAGCCTGTAGTATGCTATAGCATCACCAGTGTTCTCTAGCCAGTAACTGCTCTGAGCTTCACACATGTACTTGACAGCACCAAACTTGACACTCTCGTCCAGCACTGTGATCTCAACCTGTTTGCAGTGATTGCGCAGCATCGACAACACAGTAAGAAGTGCAGGTGCGAAACGGTTTTCAGTACAACTACAATGTCATCTTGCACCACAGTATTATCTTTAAAATTATCACATACTGTGTGCGCAGTGTCCACACATGCATGTATGCATCTATGCTTCTGTAGTTGCACAGTAGTACGTGGCGTCACCATGTAGTACCATTCAGCTATTGTGCATGCAGTATACATATATAACAGTAGTAGTAATGCTGCAATACTATACCTTAGGCACAGCTTCACTCTCAGACTTGTCAACAGCTTTCAACAGTTCCTGTAGTACAACAACGAAGCACAAAGGGCAAGCTCCAGAGTCAACATGTGCTCCCGCTGTCACTACTTTATGTGCCGCTGCTACTGCACGCAAAAGCGCGCTAAAAGCACATTGCAAAAGTGTTCTGTAACCTCTTTGCACTACAGCTGCGAGACACACTGGTGTAAGCGCAGTGCTTTACAGTGACAGTCTGTCTGTACTCCTGACAGTACTGTCACATTGGTTACATGTACAGCATCAACAGCTACAGAAGTGGTTCGCTAACTTGCAGATATAACTTTAAATGTATTCTGATGTCATTATTCTGAAGAAGCACGCACTTGAAAGACAGTGTTCCTCTGCTCAGCATCAAACTGCTTGACAGTAACAGCATAGCGTGCACCAACAGGCTTGTGGTCACTCATGCGAGGCTCACTACTGCTGTAGTAGCGCTGCTGCGTCACTAGCGCTGACTGACGGGACCAGCACAGCACTCTATTGTTTGTAAGGATAGTGTTGTTGTTGTAGCATTTGGCGAACATAGATGGTTTATGTTCAGAGCAATCAGTAGCAGTTAGTGGCACATAAAATAGTAACATGATCATAATGTATTCAGATGTGCAAGCACCACTTGTTATCAGTGTGCGACTGTTGCTAAACCGGCATGCGCAACACTGAGGGCAGCTAGCAGTAGCGTTAGCAGCAACAGTAGCATTGCTAATCGTCAGTCAAGTGATAGGAGTAGCAGCAGCAGCTTAGATACTCTATTGTAAGTCGAATCTGGCTTAGCGCATTGTGTGCGTTAGCGTACTTACAGTACCAGCTGTACTGCGCAAGCATGTACGTTTGTACACGAGTCTACACATGTTTATGTCTGTAAGTGTTTGTAAGTATGTGTATATGCATGTTGCTATGTATGTACCTATCGCACCATGCAGGAGCTCTGACCTTCTTATCTGGCCTAGTGTCATAGCTGTGTGTACCTGGCTGATACTTGTAGGTTGGCAAAAACTCCAACTGACCTGTAATACATGTAACACACAGTGTTTGATTAATTACAGTCATGTGCGTACCACACACTAGCAATAATTACTGAAGCACGACTACTATGCAGTGTGCTATATGCTTCCAATGACGTGTGAACGGATAAACAGTTGACAAGATGCTGCTGCAGCACTGCTACAAGTACTAGTTCCTGACAGTGTGCAGAGCGGCATAGTATCACCACTTGCTGCGGAAATAGTAGATCAACACGTTGATGCGACAACTGCCATACTGTATAGCAACAATCTCACTGCGAAAAATGTATTCGCATGGTATACTGACGCAGTATCACAGCACTGCACTATCTATATACTGTTTTTTTTCAGGGGTACTAGTAGTACCTTCAATAAAGATGTCAAAGGCTTCGCCAGTAAGCCGTGCCATATTCAGCTGGTCATTGTCCCTCAGAAAGTCCAGATCATTCGCTTTGATCTGCAGCAAGCAGTCACAGCACAGCATGAGCGCCCGTTGTATTGTTAGTATTGTACATACACTATTCGGTAGTACTGATCTCAATAAAGCCACAAACTGCAGCAAGCAGTCGCAGTGTAGACCAGCGAGTTAGTACTGCACACACTACACTATACACCGCCTAGCAATACTGATTTCGATAAGTGGTACAACTGTAGCAACCTATGTTGCAGGCTGCATTTTGCTTTCTTTTACACTGATGGCGTTTTTACAACATAGCTTGTAATGAACTGATCATTTCCAATATGCAAAACCTGTGTTGAAGTATACAGCATTGGCTAACCTTTTCGAAGACTTCTTCCTGAGGTACAGGCATGTCTATCCTGTAGTTGAGGTCTCCAAACCAGAAGACTGCATCGTGATTCAGTACACCAACATCAACTACTCCTTGAAGCTGCTGCACAGGCACTGCTGCTTCGCCTGATGCTGTAGCAATTGTCAGGTGTTTGTGTTATACGAAGCGTGTTAAACGGCAGTAGAAGCACCGGATTGAGTGGGGTCAGTTAGCTCACGTGTTACTAGCTCACAGTGATAGTAGCCGTCAGTGTATGTGTGCACAGAGAGCCGGTGTGTACGGATAACGACGCCACTACACACAATACATCGTGAGATGAAAGCCAGCACTACCCATGTTATGCATGTCATGTACTAGTCGGTATGTACGCAAAAAGCATACGTGTTAAACATCTTGTGTACTAATCGATATAAACGCAAGCAAGCATAGATGTGATACGTCGTACACCTCAAGATGAGCGCTAAGTTCAACTAAATGAAGTAAGGTGACTCACCATCCCCTTTTCCTCCTGCAGCAGGTTCTTCAGAAGAACGTGCTGCTGCAGAAAGTTCCTCAGAACTTTCTCGCATGTGCCCCCTTAAAAACTCTCTAAAGGTCATGCCCCCTTCCTGTGACTCACTGTCACTGTTCGCAGCAGTTGTAGCAGCACTGCTAACTGCAGCACCACTACTACTGCTACCAGCGACATTACTGCTACCACTACTGCAAGTAGTTTCAGTTGGCGGTTGAGGCGCGGTGTACTCTGGCGGTACAAACGAAGGAATTGGTAGCGGGTACTTTACAGAATGGTAGTCATGAGGTGACTCAGGGGGGCTTGGAAAAGGGGATGCTAGGGGGGAGCTCAGTGCAAGAGGGGGAGGCACAGGGGGCTGCTGCACTGGTGTGAACGCCATGTCACGCAGTATCTGTGGTTCATTGTGTGTGATTCGATAGTGGTGTCATAAGTGTGTTTAGCAGTCAACACTTGTGCAATCAAGTGTCGAGTACATGTAAGGGCGGTACTGGTAGTGGTAGTAGTAGTGCTGTAGGACAACATTAGTCAACAGTGATGACGCGCCTACGTATGCGCATGTACTTGTGCTGCTGTTGACACTTGACACTACCATTGTGGTCCCAGCTGCAGTACGTACAGTGACCACCCTGCTGATACTGCACCGATAGCAGTGCGAAATGCCTGTGACCATGGAGTGCACGTGTGGTAGTGCACCCATCACTATTACAGCACTTGTGTAAGCATATGTGCACTGAAGTGAAGTGGTTACCTTGTGATAGTTGTCATTACGAGCTGCAACGTTTTCTCTATGTGCAGCCAAATGGGCACACACAAAGCACAAGCTGGAGTCCCTTATACATAACCTGATTGACACTGCTCCCTGTTCAGACGTTGAATAACAGTAGCAGTTGCGACAATCACAGCAACAATGTAAGTTAAAGATGCACCATTGCTACAAGCAAGCTGTAGTAGACCTCGCTACACACAGAAAGCTATAGAAGTGTACTTGTGGTGTAGCGAGCTGTTGCATAAGTATGAAAGCACTCGCACAGAGCGAGCAGTTGCGAGTATGTGAAGTATCGACTGAGTTTAAAACTCTGGAGTGGAGGTGCACGTTTAAAGCACTACGAACGCCTTTGAGCGTCGTGTACAGCACATTGCTACAGTTAACATGACATAGATTTAAGTACTTTCAGGTAGTGTAATCACCTTATTGCCCATGACACCAAGCATGCCGCTGCTGACAGTGCCTGCCCTTGCATCAGTGATCAGTGGCACGAGAGACTGCTTAGCATAGACACACAGCCATGTACCAACCAGGTGCTCCTTTAGTACACGTACATAGGTAACACCATCTCTGCTCAGTGCTGCTCCTATTCGTGCTTCCCACTGTGTGTTATTAGTGGTATCAATCATGAAAAGTAGCGTACAAACACTGTTCAGTGTCTGTACTGTTGCAGCTACAAGTGCAAGTAAGATTGTAGTTTTGTGCTGTGCTGCGAGAAAAATCGGTACTGTAGTGTGTATACTAGCTTGGGCACATTGTACTGCTACGTGAGCACAGTCAGTACTGCTGTTGCCCAAGTGCTAGGTATATCATCAGAGCTTTGCAAAGCCTGCATCATGCTAAGCATGATGTGCAAGCTGAATGAGAGTCATGAGCAGCACAGCGTAGATTGATAGTTCAAAACTGCAAAATCACACTATAAAATTTCAACACGTTGAAGTAGAAGACTCACCTTCGCACTTCTGGACTGGCTCTTCTTGTCAACGGCCACATTGACAGCATTCAGGTCAACCATCTCTTGCAAGCCTATAGCATATATGTCAGCCATTGGTACAGCAGCAGCAGCACTGCTGCCACCGCTACCACTAACTGCATGACGTGCACCGCGAGGCGAGCCTTTTCTGAATGTCTTATGACTAGCACTGCTGCCACTGCTGCTGCTGTGTGCCGCTGCCTCAGGTCGCAGCCATGCATCTAGCCACGATGCACTGTGACCGTCCGGCTGTAAATGCAAATGTTGGTATGTAGCGCGTATGTAGTTTGTTGAGTCATAAGCATGAACGTTGTTCATACGCTGTACATATACAGAAAGAGAGCTGTCTATGTGGCTGCCAATTGCTACCTGCTGACAGTACTAGTGGTTGCAGTGAGCACGCGAGCCTCTGCATACTTGCCAGCCTAAGCTGCTGTACAACTGCAAGTGTACCAAGATCAATAACGCTACTACTATTGCTGCTGTTGGTATAGATCTCACGTTTCTTAGGAAACTATTGCTATCGTACACTGTACTGATAGGGAGAGAGAGTGTATACCTTTTTAGCGTTAACATTCCATGTACCACAGAACACAGTTACTGTACTCAGTGTAGTGTAGTCTCCCTCTTGATCGCGTAGCTGCTTTACTACCCACCCTCGTCTGCATCAAGCATTGCGCGTACAGCAGTTACAGAAATGTTAGCAGCAGTTATAGAGATTTCAGTTACAAGCGGTTGCGCGAGATCACTGCCAACTACTTGAACTGCAAGCATGTGGTATACATGCCATGTCTGCTGCAGCAATTGATGTGTATACTCCAGTAATATTTGTGTCTAGCATTGCATATAACCACGGAGCTACGCGCTGTTAATGAAATTTATTGCAGGCAATGTAGTCTGCAAGCAACATGCTGTACTAGCAGCTGTGCCGACGTCCTGATGACACAGCTAAACTGAAACTAACAGTTTACTGTCTACTGCCTGCCACAAGTGCTAGTGCTGCTGCTGTATACAGGAACTGGCAGCAGAGCAATGCATGTATGTGCATATCGCTTTCGTGCAACATACTTTAATGACAAACGTTACTGTTTAACGTACCTGTTGAACGGCACAGCGTCGAAGTTGACGCCAGCGGGGGGCGGCAGTGCGGGTATCACAGTGTGCTGTGTAGTATGTATATGCCCTCTCTTTGTACCATACAGGGTATCGATACCGCGCAACAGGCTATCAATACCCCCTGCGCCGCTGTTACTACTGCTACCGTTACCAGTACTGAGCCTGCTGCCGCCAACGGTCGCGCCAACGGCTGCGCCAACTGCCGCTGAGAACGACAGTGCTCGTGCTTTGTGTTGGTGCTGCTGCTGTTGCTGTTGCTGTGCTGGTGCTGCGTTGCTAAAGCCACTACTACTAGTGGTCATTAAGCCACCGTTGCGACTGCTTGGCCGCTGTGGGCTCTTGAGCTTGTACTTGCTGCTGCTGTTGATACCGCTGCCACTGCCGCTACTGCTACTGTTGCTGTTGCTGTGTCCGTGTGACGTGGCACTGACGTCAGTAGCCGTTGCACTACTTCCGGGTGGTGAACTGGCACCCGGCAAATTAGCTGCATCTATTCTGCTTGCACCGCTGTAGTACATTTGTGGTGTTGTTGTTTGTTGTTGCAGTGATGAATGCATGTCTTTGGTCAGTAGTGTAATGTTCAACACATGTGTGCGTGTGCAATGCCAGCTCATGCAGCAGTGTGCAAAACCGTGCGCTACTGCTACGATAGAGCTCTTTGCTCTTTTGTTATTGTAGTGTACATTCAGTGCAGCTAGAATGCATTCGTGTTGCATTGTGCACAGCCTAAGGCATGCAGCGTTACGGTCATGTGAATACAGATTTTGTACTTCATGTAGTTGAAGTAGTATTCAACTGTCTGTGTTTGTTACCTGCTGAACAGTCCTGTCACAAGCTTAGCTGTCAAGCTACTACCAGCTGCAGGCTGTATATATGCACACGATACATGCAATATTGCTTTACAAGTTAATATACAACATGTAGCATGTGAGTCACTGCATGCAGCCTGTGTGTGCTCTATACTAGCAAGTCTTCTCTGATTGCGCGCGCACTATGCATCACGCGCTTACAGCTGCAGATTGCAAATTCTGACGGTAAGATAATATACTGCAACACATGGATGGCAGCTTTGAACAAGTGCGTCATGCTACAATGTTAATGGTTCACCTGCGGTGTGAGTAGTAGTCTGCTACTGCCAAAACTGCTGCCGAAACTGCTGTTAGGCATTGGAGAGTTCGACTGCGACTGCAGCATGTAAGACTCTAGCTCCACCTGCATATGGAACAAGTAGTACATCAACGAATATGCGCAAGCGTCATCAATGAGCCAACACGCTTGTGCTTGCATGTGTAGATCACTGCAGCAATGCTATCAGTAAGCGCAAAGTATGTACTAACCTCAGCTTCTTCAGCTGTAAGCGGCTGCACTAGCTCATCCAAGCTAGCCTCCTGGCTAACTGTCACCACACTGTTATGCTGCACTGCAGCTGCTGCTGCAGCAGCGCTAGCACTACTGTTTGCAGACACTACAGCCCATCCAAACTGCGAGCCATTGCCAGCTGTGAAACATGCAAAGCATTGGCCTCAAGTTAGCTTTATGTTGCGGTGTGCTGCATATACAACAGCTTAAGTTGAACACCTCAGTGCACACACTTAGTGCAGTTCGTGCAGTCAGTGACTGTCACGTGAATGTGCGACTGTTTCAGTCAGTATACCTGCATGAGAAGGACTCGGCAGGCTCCTCACAGGTGATGTACCAGGGCTATTGCTTCTGCTGGAGCCTCTGCTCCCATGGTTGCTTTCAGCTCGTCTGTTGTTCCCAAGCTTGTTCAGTATCTGCAAGATCTTATCTCTCTTGCGCAGCTTCGAAGTGCTGGAGTCATCCGCCATGCTGTTGCTTACAACGCGCACGCAGCCAGTTCTGTGTGTGGGCAGTGTTGCTCGCTGACTTTCTTCTGAATAACCTCGAAGCGGTTATGAACTTTTAAGCGTTTCGTTCGCGAAGATGATGCTGTGTGCGTGATGTGATGCACTCCAGCGCTTGAGCTCACTTTGCTAGCTATTTGCAGCAGCCTTGAACAGTTTGGTATCGTAGCACAGTCGAAACAACGTCGACTTATAGAGCTGTGCTCTAGTGCAACCATGGTTGCAAGCATGGCTGCTGTTACACAGACGCAGCTGCCGAGCGTCAGCAAAGTGCGCAAGTCACTGCCGCCTCGTCCACTGGAGCCTCCTCCTGATGACAAGGCATCCGCAGGCTCGTTTGAACTTGCAATCATTTCGAGCAACTCACAGCGCAGTACTCACAAGCACACAGCTTGTACAGAGCCAGCATCCTTGCAGCACAATGGCTACTGGATACCTCCTGTGTATAAGCTGCAAGTGCGCAGTGCTGGCACGGGCTGGTGGAGCTGCTGCGGTGACCCGAGGGGCTGGGGTACTCACTGTGTTAGTACGGAAGCTCGTGAAAGGTAAATGCAATGCTTCTCAACTTCAGCAGTACAGCACCTTGCTGGATTCACAGGTTCTCATGTTCTGTGCTTTCACTGCGTTTGAGCGCAGGCATCATGCAACTATGCTGCAGCAGCAAAGCCACGCAGGACTAGAGAGTCATCGACAGCGTGAAGCTGCGGTAGTGCGTGCACAGTGGACAGCAGCAATGGCACATGATGAGGACACACGGTACCGTGCTGGCACTCCTAGCACTGCTGCCGGCGCATCGCTGTCACGGCCTATGACAGCCTCTTCACGACCAAAAACTGCTGCTACTGCTGCTGCTGCTGCTACTGCTGCTGCTACTGCTGCTGCTGCTGGCAATAGACCGACTAGTTGTAGTAGGACTAGCAGTCGCGGCAGCAGCAGGAGACATAAGCGAGCTTCCTGCAATGATGCTAGCAGTAGAGAGTGTGGTGATAGCGAGTGTGCAACAGAAGCAGTGCCTGTTGAGAACTTCTTCAAGCGAGTGCCTGCACTGCAGCGACGTGCAATTGCACAAGACAGTACTGCGAGCTGTACGTGTAGCAGCGATACAGTGATTGACAGCACTACACAGTCATCAGAAGTGCCGGTTACTGGCTGTTGTACTTACTGTGCAGCTACAGCAAGTAGCAACGCGCTGGCAGTGCAATCAACAGCTGCAACTGCGATGAATCGGCACAGCTACAATAGCAGCAGTAAAGCTACAGTGATGCCTGCTACTGCTAGTACAAATGGTAATATAGAGTTGTCTTTGTCAGCACGAGTGTACACACTAGTGCGTATAGTGGCAGGTAGAGACTGGAGAGTGCCGGGTCACGAACTGATAGTAACGGATGCACTAACGGATCTCCTCACTATTGCAAGGTATACAGTACAACATATAGTACATTTACGTTTACTATTGTAACACTTATGGTATATACTGTTGTAACACTACGTTCAACTATGTATTACTGTCACACTCATAGTATGTACTCATGTGATTATACGTGTAAGTGAGATTTCACGTATGCATGTTCAAAAAGAACATCGAAGCAATTGCAGACTGCCGTGGTATTGTAACAATATTTTATACCTGAATGTGCTTGCCGCACACCAACGCTTAGCATTGTGATCTTGTGTGATCAACTGTGCGGCTTTTTATGTAACAACAGGCACAGCAGTAGCAGTGGATTGCATTCATGCGCTGAGCACGGGGCACTGAAGGCCTGTATTAAGGCTATGAACAGACACTGTGATCACACTAACATACACACACTAGCACTGCAAGTTGTGCAGTGTATTGCACTACACCGCGACACCAGGTATGCTGATGCATATACATACACAATCACAGCTGTTTTGCAGCTCAAATTGTCAAATTCATGCAGTAGATAGCAGCACTACATACTAATTCCAGAGTCAATTGAGCTTACTTGTACCTCATAGTATATGCGTGCAACCGCAGACAGCAGCTTACATCATTGCAGTCGTATCACATTATCACCAACGCTAAGCTCACATGTCTTTAAACGCTGCGGTTGTGTGCATCAGGTCATATGTGTGTGGCGATGTACAGCTAGTGACTCTCATAGGAGACCGACTACGCAGCTTTATACCAGAAAGCAGTGTTACAGCAGCAACTTCTTCACAACAACACAGCATGCTTAGTGGCAGTAGGATCAGCAGTAGCAATACTGCGAACACATCAGCAGCACAGCACACTGCGAGTACCACTAGTGTGCATGATACTGTATGTAGTGGTAGTGGTATACAAGGCAGTGTTAGTAATCCATGCAAGCATAGCGCAGTGCTAGCAGGGTTGGCAATGTCTGTACTGGCAGTTGCTATAGATGGCGATAGTGAGTGTCAACAAGCTCTCTTACAAAGGTACTTACAACACCATACTGCAAGACTCTGTACTAGTATGCACGTAGTTGCGCTTATTGCAGCTTGCAATAGCATCATGTATAGGAAGCATTGCTTAAGCTAATACTGATATTGATAGGAAGTGTGCTGCAGCAAGAAAAAAAACAGATGTATACACTGTTGCAAGACTGCTGTATTTCAGTAGTCTATTTCTGTCTAAGCATATGCTCTATATGATGTAGCACTCACGCGGCATGCATGCGCTGTCGGTTATTGGCCGTTGATTACCTTTGACACAGGGGTGGCGTCACACATGCAGCATCAATACTGAAGCGGTTCCAGACTGAATCTTACAGCATAGCAAGGGATGCTCTGCTTGTGCTAGGTCACTTAGCACAGTGCAGTACTGTTGGCCTACAGCTGGTACTGCAACAGCAGACTGTTGCTGCTGCACTTCATCTTATTGAAGTAAGCACTTCAAAGTCAAACACTACAAGTGGTGTAATCGCTGCTACCACTCTGAACATGCTTCGCACAGCACACGTAGCTTGAGTGTCATGTAGCATGATACCGTAGTAGTTGTGATGTTCGCTGTATAGAAGCACTTTGCGCTGCACAGCAACATTTAATCTTGTATATGCTGCATCTGTAAGCATTGTTACATTATACGCACTACGAAGCAGTGATAGCAAACTTGTGTGCCGCTGCACTTGATTTAGCACTATTGTAGCTCACTACTGCTACTGCTTGTCGATGATGCTTGTTTCACTGTTTGTGCTACTTGCTGTTTGTGTACAGTTGTATCCTGTGAGAGGTGATGTACTTGTAGCTGCATTTGCGGCACTAGTACGACTATCTAGTGCTCCAAATGGGCGAACACAGCTGCGGCAAGGCGGTGGTATCCGTGCTGTACTCAAGGCTATGCAGGTACTGCCAACGGCTCATAACGGCGCACTAACGGTCAGATAATCAGAAAACGCTCTACAGTGTAGTTGTTCTTCTGAGTGTGGTGAATCAGTGTGCTGAGCGTGTGGTATTGAGCAGTTTTGAGCGTCTGCCTTTGTAAGATTCATCAAGTGAGGCACAGCTGTACAATGTAGTAGATACGCCTACTGCAGCTTGTGGCAGTTACATCTGGGGCAATTCTTCTGTAATGTTGTGTAGCGCTCTCATCATAGAGTTATCAGCGTCGGCAGTTGCTGATAACGTGCGCTGCAACGTGTGTAAATCGCTGCTTGATTTGTGCTGTGTTTGCTTCGTGCACAGGTGATGAGCGGTAATGCAGAGCTACAACTGCAGGGAGCTCTAATGATGCAAAGCTTTGTTACTGGTGACCCTTCTGTAAGTCTTTAGTAACTAACATCACTGAAACTGCTAATACTAGTACTCTCATTACACTCTGAGCACATCTTGAGCTGCTACCTTCAAGTTATTGCGCAGCTATTCACACTGGCATACAGCTTAGAGCGCTACTGCATACATTAGCAGTACAATTGTATGTGAGCATAGAGTGCAACAGTAGCTCAGCGGTGCATGCTATAATGTGGAAATTGGCAACTGTGCTTGTAAGCAGCTTGATACTCACATAGACGCTTATTACTACACGAACAGTGATAAACAGCGCTTGCTGCAGCCCGTTATCAGTAATTTTATCATTGTTAACGTATATCTGTCTCAACGTGTGCTTGCGCGTTGCTACAGGCGTGGCAAGAGCTAGATAGTATACAGGGTGGCTGGCAGTGGTTATGTCAAGGGCCTGCATCTGGTAATGAACTGGTTAGGTGTGTATCTACATATATGCGTATCATGCATGTTTGAAAGTATAAGCTGCAGATCACAGACAGTTGGCACTGTAAGGCATAAAAGCTTCAGTGAACACCTTCAAGAAGAGTATGTGGTCATTATGGCATGCTATATCTAGTTCATGTGTAGCATGCGTTGCAGTGCTTACGACTAATGTGCTTATACGCTAAATGCAAGTCTGGAGCAGTATTGGCACAGTTAAGCAGCTCGTGCTTCTACATTACTGCTCATCTCTCAGCACTGAGCTAACACACATATTGTTCTGCATGCTGCTGACGTTTAACGCTGCTATGAGATACGAACAGATATCAGAAAGGAAAGTTTTACTGTCCTGGCAACAATGTAGCAGAGGTTGACAAGCTGAATGAGCTACTGCTAGCACAACACTAGCTATTCATCCAATCAAACGACAGTAACCATAATGCTTCAAGACGATGCTGATGTTTCGCGTGTTGCAGACGCTTTTTGTGGTGCTGCACTACTGCACCTTGTTGAATTTGTATCTTGCCCATAATCCATGTGCATCTAGCTGACTACATGTGTATAGATTTGCGCTTTCAATATGAGTAGTCAGCAGAACTGTCTGCAGCAACTGCACTACTATGATGCGCTTTTGTATGTACATCACAGTTGTTGTAGAAGTGCAAGCTCAAGTATGCACGAGTATATGCGCAAAACATCCCAACAGAACATCACACCACACGAGCATACAACAACACAACACACAGCACCATGAGCTATATACTAAGCACTGCTGAGGTGGTGCCTTGATACATTGATTGCCAATAACGAAAAAAAGTCTAAAGCAATAAAACTAACATGTACTCATGTATACTGGCAGACGCAGCGTGGTACACATGCACACTGTGATCTGCTGTACATGCACCAATATTATGTGTTTGTTTCTTACGCCTCACGAACCACTCCCACCGCTGTAGATGTCATATCGAACAAGAACTGCGGTTAGGATTGCACCATCAAAAGAAGGCTTTAAGTACGATTGCTGTGCTGTTGCGACACTTTGTAGAAAACTGTGTAGAAAACTGTTTGAGGGCTCTTAGTGTGCACTCTAAAAACAGAGCGCAGCCCTCATTGAAACAAACTGCTGTATAGATTACACTCAAGTGATGCCTGTTCTTGATGTATAGGTCCCCTTTCAGTATCACATGTGCGTAGGTACAGAAAAACGAGACTTATGTGTTTGTATATACATGCACCAGTATGCTAAAACTAACATTATTCCGCTCTTCTCGTTATCGGCGCTAGTGCTTACCTGCAAGAGCAACACATCAAACAAAGACATAGGGTATTGCAAGTCAGAGGCAGTACTAGCGTTAAAAATGTTAGCTAATACAGCCGTCTTCAAAACATCATTCGCGCAACAGATGCATTACAAGCTTCAGAGTACTCACATTCAAGCTTAACGAGGTCACTCAGTGGCTCATCGCTTCTGCGGCGGCGCTGCAGCAAAGCTCCGTGGCGATGCGGTGCTACTACTGGTACTACTACTAGAGATGCCACCGATAGAAGCATCAGCAAATCCATCACTTTCACACCACTTTACATCTGCGCATCCAGTGGTCTTGTTCAGCCTCATGCCATGAAGTTGCCGCTTGCTAC
>AXNI01001000.1:0-28911 GCA_000498555.1 Heterococcus sp. DN1 | reverse complement strand
ATTTTGTAGCTTCACACAGCAGTCGCTTATAGTTCTGCATGGACACTGCGTGCGCCTCTCATTCTCATGTCATACACATATATATCTGTTGCCACAACTTTGTGTATATATATGATATATAACTACAGCTGATGAAGGCAAGCTACTTGAGACACCACCTAAGTTCTGACTCCTTGCGCTCAGCGAGATCACAGCCTGCGCAAGCTTCCTGTTTCATGGTGCACTCATTGTGACTGGCTTTACAGTTGGTCAAATGATATGGCTCATGAGAGTGACAGGAGGCTGCGGCAGCGTTCATTTCTGGAGGTACTTCATAGTCATACACATCTATTACTGCTAGCGTTATTGTTACGTGGTGTGTTCGGTACTGAAGTATATTTACAGTTCCACAATATGCATCTGTATACAGAGGTGCAGTGTGAGGCATGTCAGCGTTGGCTCAACTACGGTGACAACTAGGTGTAATAGCGCCATAGCTTGAACGGAGTAGTGACTATTGGTGATAGATAGTGTAGCTAAATATGATCAGGCTGATGCAGCTTGTCGTTTTTACAGCATATACGATGTGACAGTGGTGCGCGTAGCTTTGGATTGAATGATTGCGATAATGGCCTGTACGCAAGAGTTGACTCTTGTGTAACACTTGCAAACGTTGTGCATGCATAACACAGGGTACTAGCGGGTGTCGGGTCAACAGGAGCGTCACAAGCATGGCGCGTTCTGCAGCACAGTCTTTTGCTGTAAGAACGTGCTTTTGTATGTGCGTGCATGCATCAACAGCAACAGCAGTGGCAGCAGCAGTAGCTACTATAGTGTTAATACTTTGGGCGTGTATGATGAGTAGATGCTATACATAGTGTTGCTGCTACTACTGCTGTATGCGGAGATAGATTTTGACCAATGACAATGCAGTAGTGCTGTATACAGAGCGGTGGGTGCTGTGACGGGTGTGTGATTGAGCTGAGCGGACTTCTTCCAGTAGTTGTAGTTTTGTCACAACGGCCGTTTGCTAGGGGTGCTCACACTTGGCTCACACACACATGCACGTCACACACTACACACAGTGACCAGTTTTCTTTCAGACAAACCATTGCACACATGCAGTAAGTTTCCATACACAACCGGTAGTAGTTCTGCGCAGGTTGTTTTGGCAGTAGCGCGATTCAGAATAGTAGCAGTAGTAGCGCAGTAGTGGTGGATGTACATACACTAGTAAGTAGTGGCATATGCATGTAAACACTGACACATACATCTCTCATGCATTTCGCAGCAACACAGGCTGCCTGATTTAGACATCTAAAACTACCATATAAGCCATAGCTGGTTCACAGTGACTGGTTTTAAAGGGGATATATGCATACTTCACACAGATGCGCAATCCCTTCAGAGCGCCAATTTGTTGCGTGTGGTCCCCGTTGTTATTGTTGTTGTTGTTTGTCATATGGCATTTTCTAAAATCCACATGCAACAAACGGACAATATAACTGCAGCAACAGAGCAGACACTTTGGCTGCATGCTGCAGAATGTTTAAGAGAAATGCATTGTGTACTGCGATCATGTACTAAAGGGGTGCTTCACCAACCACTACTGCTGCTATGTAAATGCCAGTAGTTCACATGTAGATATGTATACACAAAGCATGCATAGACTGCTACTGCCACAACTGTTGCCATTGCAGATTGGCACCCTGTGTTGAGTAGAATTAATAGCGTATATAGATAGAACAGTATCAGTGATCTGTATATCCCATATAGTAGTTTCGATATGTGCTGTTGACATAAGTGCTCAGCGTTTCGGTTGGTATTAGTCTCATATTCGTGAATCGAACTTGATTTTGATTATGAAAGAACATCACAGCACTCATGTACGCTATACAAAGTATTGCGCAAGTAAGCTTATGCGCACTAAACTGTATGATAGTTGTATTAAGTGTGTGGTTACCTTCAGTAGTGCGGCAAGCTTGCTGTGCCACTGTGCATGTACAGCCCTCAATGCAGCTTGCTGGGCACGGCGTCTGCAGTGAAACTGCTGCAGCTGCTACCATCAGCGCTTTGCGCGCATGTGAGATGGCTGCTACCACTGCTGCTCCTTGCGAAGTGTTGAGCAACTGCAATTACCAACCGCTGGAGTACAGCATTCTGTTACACACTCTAGCCTCGCGCTGTGCTTCTCTGTTGCAATCACACTGACCGTAGAAGTGGAGCAACACAGCAGCGCAGTTGCCAGCTGCAGTGTGCTACTAGTAGTGCTATGCTATTGCTATGCTATGCTATGCTGTATAGATGCTTAAGCATCCCAATCAATCTTGAGTGCACGCCCTTGCAGTTCTTTACCATGCATAGTAGCAGCTTTATCAGCATCTTCGACTGTTGGAAATTCAAGAAAGCCGCAGCCTCTGAATTCACCAGTGTTCCTGTCTGTCAACCACCGCATCTGTGACCAGCATTGCAATGCAGTATAATGTTGCAGCACATCTTGCATCAGTGCAGTGTGCTTCAAAGACAAGCATATGCATAACAGCGCTATGCAGATTATCTATACTCTGATATAACAGTATATGACTGTGCATACAAAACAAAGAGTGCTGACTATGAGGCAACTGCAGCTGTAGTATTGGTATAGCAGTACCAGTACATGTCAGCACTAGCAGTGGCAGCACCACGAGCAGCAGCAGCATTTGCTCTAAGGTATAGGAACTGTAACACAAACCTTTTCTGGTGCAGCAGCGCCAGCTTGTGCAAAGAATTCAATCACATCCTCATCCTGGGCTTCGAAGCTGACATTAGCTACAAAGAACTTCTTACAGTATGCATCTGGTCTCTCTCGCATTGGTGGTAGTGCTTCCTTGCCTCTGCCTTTATTGCCTGTTATCGATGTTAACAGCAGCATACAGCAATCATTGCAGAGGTATGTGTGATTATACGGTACAACTGCTGATGTAACTGTTGCAGTGCTAACACAATAGCGCATACTGATCAAAGCACTGTAGTGGTAGCAGTAGTACATCGATAATTCTGCCCGTACTGTTATTATAGTAGCAAGTGGTAATACTGGGAGCACTTACACTAGTGTTGCTACCACTACAACAGTAGCACCCCCACTGACACTATCATTACAGCACTTTCATAGCAACAGCAGCATCACCAAAGCAGAAAGAGCAGTAGTACCAATGCAATACAGCTGTAGCAGTATTGATAGCAACACAGTTGTAGCAATAGTAGTGCCAGTAGTCTTAGTACGCACCGACTGGTCTGTCTTTGCTATTACCGGTCGGCTTAGCATGTCCATTACCACTACTGCTACCATCATTCTGCCAGTCACTGTTGTTGTTGTCATACGGTGGTGGCCAGGTGTCCCCTGGACGAGGCGGTGCATAGTTTACCTATATACACATATATCATAATACCACGTGTATAACATTTGTATAGACATCAGCATGCTTAAGTCATACATGTTTGTTAAGCAAGCAGTAGTATTGAGCTATCACAACTGGTTGAGAGGCAGTTATCGCTGTGATTAGATGCGGTGGTGTTCGAACCACCACTACACGTATAGCACTCATGTTATATGTTCCTTAAACATCAGTGCACATCCCCTATCAGTAAATTAGTACAAGCACATGTAGTGCTGACCAGATAGTGCTCTATAAGGTTGAACCACATAGCAGCGCTTTGGACAAGCACTTAGTTTCTACTTCAGTATACATCAACTATCAGTAGATATACTGTTACCAATAGTGCTAACTATATTAGTGATGTTACATGTGTGTACCTTTAGCGGTCTCCCTAGTAGCTTTTGACCATCCATAGCAACAGCACGACCAGCAGCCTTAGTGTTAGCCATCTCAACAAAGCTACTACCATAGAACTGACCACTCTCCTTATCGGTTATCCATTTGATGTGTGTTATACCAGGCAGAGCCTCTTTCAAACTAGCCTATAGTTTGTTGTTAACCAGTGAGAGTAGCAAGTAGTATAAACGTATGTAATGTGTAATGTCAGTGTACAGTAAGAGGTATGCAATAGTAAACTAGCCCATGTTGTTGTTGATCATTAGTGTATTGTAGTGTCATTGCAATAGCAGTAATACACAGTAGTTAGAGTCAGAGTACAGTACAAGCATGCAACAATACATCATGTAAGCATGCTCTGCTGCAACTGACAATAGCGCAGTAGCGATGTGTACACAGTAGCTGTATATAACTGTGTACAATGTACATGTATAATATACATGTATGCTGCGGTTGTTACCTCTTCGATTTTGAAGCTCAGATTGCCAATGAACAGCCGGGTACACTTGCCAGGGTTCTCAGCAGGTGCTATTGCTAATGCTGCAGCACCAACCTATTCAGTAGTACATATACAACACATTGTAGTAGTATGTATGTACTCATTAGATCAATAACCGATGCAGTCAGTATGAGCACAGTACGCAACATGTGGTATCACTGTAGAATGAAGCTGGCACCAATTACTGCTGTGACCGTCGGCCTAGTACTGTGCTTTCACTGGTATTGTGATTAGTGAAAACACACTTGACTTCAAGTCATGTAGAGCACACGCGTAGGCATGTTGCAGTGACCGTCTTATCACATATGGAAACCACATGCAAACAGTACAAATTACAGCATATGCTGCCTACTGCAAGTGTAGCTTTTGTGTTCACACACCTCATCGCTCTTGCCGTCAACAGCAGTGTCTTTGCTGTACTTGTTGTTGGTCTTCTTGTCACTGCTGAAACTATCACCCGTTTTCCCGCTACTACTATTGCTATTGTTTTGATTATAGCTTTGACCCTCTCCATCTTCATTGCCATATTCATCGACTACTTTGCCTTTCAGTCTGTTTGTTTGTACAGTTGTTTGTTGCCTTTTAAATGCAGTGTATATATGATTGCGTGCACATACCAATGTCAGCGAACATAGGTTGTACATGTTGTGTAGTACACTGTGATATCACAGTAGAGAGTACAGCAAGTACTACAGGTAGTATGCTAGTATGATGTGATGTATTGTATGTATACATACTTGCACATTGTCATTGCACACTACAAAACCAACTAGTGGTACACTTGTGCAGCAATAGCGGAACAGCGAATCAATCAACAACATCAGCTACTGCAAGTACTACGACTAGCATTTGTTGACACTGATGAGTTCAACCAGTTGAAGTAAGCTGTTACACCTACCTTTCTTTTTTGTTCTTAGCAGTGATGCCTTCGTCAATACAGGTAGGGCATCTCAGCCCTTTTGACTTATCACTGTTACCAGTTTGACACTCACGGCACACTAGCAGTGGCACTCCGCAGGTAGAACACTTGCGCTTACCACGATATCTGTAGTAGCAATAGTAGCAGTAATGATAGCATCGTTTGAGATTAACAATCATAGCTCAACTTAGCAGCAGTGGCATGAGTCTGCAAGTCAACTTCAGGATGTATGAAGCCACAAGGTGAATGCATGCATACATAGGCTGTGATGCAGCTTTTAGCGCATTGCGCTTATACTGAACTCGTACTACAGTAGAGTCTTTTCATGAATACATGAATCAGTTGTTAAATAGTCCTTGTAGTAGTATATCGTATATACCTGTCCCACGGGCATGCACAGGAGGCGCACTGTCCTAGAGCCGTTTCCCCTTCAGTAGCAGCAGCACCATTGCTGCCAGTAGCAGCAGTAGTACCAGCAGTAGTAGTAGTGGTTGCCTTAGGCTCAAGAGCACCGTGTGCAAACCGTTTGTCAAATGTGTAGTTTTTGCCTGCCCAGTAACCGCCATCTCTGTAACGGTAAAGTCACGACAATGCACGCACAGAGTCATGAGATCAATATAAGATTTTGATGCAGCAACAATACATGACTACATGAAGCAAGAGATACATAAATTGGCAGCATGTTGACTGTATATGCCACCATATGTGCATTCCAAACGTAATGTATACCCAACGCAATCCATGTTTCTTTGTCTTTGCATGATGGCGCTCTCATTTGTCAAACAACTCAATGCGATGCTACGAGCAACTGTTCCTAACTTGTATAACAGCGCATAAGCTAGTAGTACTTGAATGCTGTACGTGTATCCTGCTCTACTGTGTCGAACAATTGCTTCTAACTGGCAGCTGTGACACTTTATATGTAAGTAGCAGCAGGTAGCAGTTGAATACTGTAAGTATGTGCAAAGTGCACTTACTTGAACTCTTCAAGATAACGGTGAATGCCCCCTTGGAGTTGGTAGACATCTTTAACACCAACATCCATTTGACGTAGTAGCGCACTTGCCCTCTCACACCTCACACCACCAGTACAGTACATCATCACTGCAGTGTCCATGTGTGTGCGTAATGATGCACAATTAAAACAGCATCAGGACTGAACATTCTGCTGGTGCTGTTCACTGCACTATGACTTGATTGTTGATGCATTCCACCTATGGCACTATGCACGCTACGCAGAGCAATAGTACTACAGATACAGCTACGCATACAATCGACGTAGTGCATGCACAATATCAGTGCACGTCCACTGATGCTTGATGAGACACCAAGTACTACTACATATCAAGAGTGCTGCATAAGAGTTGATGTGTGGCAATTGTCACCTGTTTTGCCTTTGAGCTTCTCTTGTGTCTCTGTTGACTCCAGCCAAGTCGGGAAGTCAGTTGACTTACGCATACTGTCCACAGTAGCATTCACAAAAATGGTAACAACAACGCGATTCAGTTCAAATGCGACAGGAAGCGTTGTTGCTTGTAGCACTTAGTAATGCTATGCAGCCTGCACAGACTACACACAAAAACTAGCACACACTGCTACTGTAGGACTATACATGTACATTGTGTATACAAACATTCGGCAATAGCACCTTCGCAAAGAACGCTGACGACCAAAACTCAAATGAAAGCCCTGCACAACTAGTTCTAATAAGCATGTGACACATAGTGGCTACTGAGATGTACATGTTTTCTGTATTACTAACCGTGGATCAATAAGCTCAGCGCCGCCGGGTGGAGGTGCGAACCGTCCGATAGCACTCTCATAGGCATTCCTTACATCTATTATAACTGTATCTGGCTCTTGCATCTTTAAGTGGTAGTCTTTTGCCTGTGATGCATAACAATATGTGAAAGCATGCAGTGTATATACATCAGTACATAGCAATGTAGCACCAGTGCGTGCATTGCTGACATTCTGCTGAGTACAGCGCTGCTTTACGATGTGCAGTGCGAACCACTGTAAGTACTCATACAGCTGCAAAGCACACAAACACATAGTACCTCGTATATCAACTCGTAGCTCTTTCAACGGCGACCAATACCGTGAACCATGCTGCTACACTGCATATACAGAGTAAAAGCTTACTGTCACAACCGACAATACCTCTGTATTGAACCCTACTGACCGATAGCTTATAAGGTACTGTGTTCACACTATAGCAGCAGCACCAGCAGTACCACTTGTAGCACTACTATTGGTTATAAACAAATGTAACGCAAATTCGTACCGCTAAGTGAGTTGCTCCGCCGCTTAGAGGAGGTGCTTTACCATGTGCTAAGCCATAGCCAACAAGCTCTGCTACTGGCCATACATTCATATCACGGAATGATTGACCTGCATCACATCGTCAAACAACAGCAGCAGCGGTAGTAGCAGTGATTGCATTGTCAATAGTCAATTGCAGAATAAGTTGCTCATTTCAGCAGCCATCAATTAGAAGCCATATGGCTGCTGACATTTGATGCGACTGCTGCTTGTAGTATACCATTGGTGCTCAATTACTCTGGCACAAGTTCCACGTTGCGCTAGTAATAAGCACGCAGGGCATCGCCATTGCCACAGCATAGCAGCAGTACTGCTGCACAGTACATGTTGCTATGTGCTGCCACCGCTGCTATACAGTGCGTGCGCCTCTAATGAGAATAGGCATTCCTTTGAAACCAATAAATACTTCATACACGTGTTTCAGAAGGTACACGATATGAGGATGTGAATATGCATAAGTGTATGTATGTATGTATACCTTGTGGTAGCGCATCAGTGTACTTGAAGTCAGTATCAGCAAAGTGCTGTGGCTGCCACTGTCTTAGCGCATCACAGAATGCTCTAGCACCATCATAACTGCCTGTCATTGTGCCATTAAGACCTTCACGCGCTACACGCAGCCTTCCGTGCATGCCACATCTGCGCGAGAAAATGAGAAGTTGAATACTCAGCACTCTACTGCTGAAAGCATGCACTGCTATGCATGCATACTATTGCTTGCACTGTATAGCTATCTCTGGTTTAAATCAAGCGCCGTATAGCTGCCATCACACACTGCTGAACAGCCATCTGTCACTACTGCTTGAACACAGCTACAACTGCACTTGTACACGCTACAACGTGCAGTGTGCAACATTGCTGGACGCTGCTGTGAGCAGCGCACACTGGTTCATACAGTCATATATGGAGTGTATATATGGAGTACAAGAATGTACACATATTAAATATACACATCAGTACCCAACCTGTTGGCAGCTTCAGCAGTAAATTTGAGTGCAGCATCGTGCTCTGCAGCAGTCCAGGGTGGCTCTACATACTGGTAGAACAGCAGCAGTGTAACATTGCCTACTTGTCTGTCTTGCTTTGAGTAGTGTGCATTGCTGCCATTACTACTATTGGCGTTATTGCTAGTAGCTACTGCTGCTGGTGCTGCTGCTGCTTCTGCTGGCGCTTCTGCTGCGTTACGGGGCAATAAACGGTTATGGCAGTGCATGTACTCAGTACTTCTGCATGTGCTAGCAAAGCGAAGGCTGCAAGGTGTATGTTATTAGCAGTAGTACTGCTACCAGTGACTACACAATCAGTGCGCAAGTGAAGACGTCGATGATTGCACATTGGTAGTGCAAACATAGGACATAGATTCTGCACTTGCTGAACTACAAATATAAGTTCGTATATAAATCTGAATAGCTCGAATTACCTGTATTAGCATCAGCACTACTGGCCTTTGCTGCAGCCTTTTTTGCAGCTTTCTTGGCCTTCTTAGCCTCAGCTTTCACACTGCTGGCTGCATCCTCTGCAGCCTGCTGCAAGCTGTCAAGCTCTGCCTCATCGCGCTTGCGCTTGCTCTTTGCTTTCGCTTTAACCTGTGCAGACCATGATAGAAACACATGTTTTGAGTATGATGCTGTGCAAAACCAGAGCCTCGTACCTACATGGCACTCACATCTTCTTCAGACTCATCAGCCGATGAGGCTGCATCATCAGCAGCACCTGGCCCGCTTGCTATCTGCTGCTTGGCCCTCTCAACCTTGAGTTTGAGCTTAGCAACTCGAACTTCATCGCCTTTTGCTTCGCACTTGTTCAGCTTCTTCACAAGTTTTGCCAGCTTTGCTTCTGCTCTAGCAGCTGTAGTTGGTGCCTTCGCCATGGTTGCTGTTATGTGCTCTGCAACGAAGCTCCACCACACCCTCAGCCGTTGGTCAATTTTTTTGCTGTAGCGGGTGGAGCTGCTGCAGAGGTTGACAGCGATCGATAGCACCTCACAGCGGTGCTGTCGGTGATGAGCGTACTGAATAATAGCAGCCTGCTGCAGCACATCTTAGGCTACGTTGGGTTCGGATCCTACACATTTGTTGCGCCTGTGAACAAGCTGTTTAATGCTGTTTACAGGGATGTCTGCAGTGCGGCTACTGCAAAAGAGCACTGCTTGCGGCAGCGAGTGCCTCACCGGGTTGTGACACTATGGGAAGCAGCATGTTCTTCACCATCGTGCCTGCAGGAGGCCTGTGCGCATGGTTTCTCGCTGCTCGGCGCAGACAAACTGTTAGCATTGGGCAGATACAGCAGCATAACAGTGCTAGAAGCGGCTCATGCACTTGGTATGCCCTACCGCGACGACTGCCTCGTTGCTGGCGCTGCGAGATCTGGCGACCTGTCCAAACTGCAGTTCTGCTTGAAGCAGTATGGTAGCTTTCCTTGGCTAACTAAGGCCCGCCGCATGGTAGTGCGAGCAGCAGCAGAGAGCAACAGAAGGGCATCTTCATTGATCTCAAGCTCTTCGACACAGCAGCTACAGCAATGCGAGCTCTGCTGCAGTACTTGCAACCAGACGCACGACCGCTGTACCTCAAAGCAAGCGTGCACGCTAGCAGGCCCAGCCATCTAAGTGCGCTGCAGTGGCTGCACGTACGTGAGGCTGCTATTGACATTGGCCACGTGCATGCAGCTGCAGCACTAGGCAATCTCGAAGTGCTAAATTGGTGTGCAGAAACAACTCCTGAGCTCTGCACGCCACAGCTCTTGACAGAAGTACTGCAGACTGCTGCAGCAAGCAATCAGCCTGTAGTGTGCAAGTGGCTGCGCGAGCACGGGGCAGAGTGGCCACGCCAGTTACATTGGTAGGAAGTTATGTGGTCACCTGATTCAGTAGTTTGGGCACAAGCTGAAGGAAGGTTGTACTGCTGCTGATCCAAGAGTCTATGTAGCGCGCGACAGGTAAGAACACTGCATTCAATCTAACCATATATATGTATGCACATGCTCGTAGAGCTAGTGGCCGAAGCGGTGTGCTGTAGTGCTTGTAGCTACTGTCATGCATGCAGTGTCGGTAGCCGTCAATTGTTTGGATGCGCACTTGCGCCGCCAACTCATGTGCTATCATTGTCATATTTAATGCATCTCCGCAGGTAGACCAAGAGCAGTATAGACTGCTATGTTGTTCGTTACACAACAGCAGTGTACTATTAGTTGTACAGATATCACGTGAATCAATTGATGCCATGCGTAGCAGCAGTGCTGCAGCAGTAGTAGAGATGGAACATACGAGCGTGAATTGCTGCACACAGTTGGTGGTCACTGAAGACGCGCGATGTAGCAGACCGTATCGTTATAGTACTGGAGTTGTTATTGCATGCTTACAGCAGAGTCGATTGGGACATCGTAACATACACACAGGATTGATCACTTATGCTTTCGACGATGTTGTCTTTGCACTTGCGTCTGCACTTTCTGTCTGTTGCTGCATTGACAATGAAATCACTTAGCTCTATGAATCTTACGCTGTACACACACGTCATTGGTCCAATAAGCACGCATGCGAATGCCAAGAAGTTTGAAGTGACATTGATATCGTGTATCAATGCCAAGCCCTACATTGACCCACACCACACTATGAACACAACACACAATTGTCGCAGCTGACGCACAGCGCAATCAGGTCAAGATCAGTTCTCTTTCTTAAGCAGCCAACAACACTAGCAGCGTCACTGAGCAAAGTAAAGTGTATCATAGCGTTCGCAAGTTATCATGTGCTGTGTGGCGTTGCTGTCCATGTACAGAGTTTGTTCATTTACATGTATGAGGACTCCACTAATGACACTGTTTGTAAACTGCTATTGTGCGCTGCTCACTACTGATTGTAGCAATGGTGCGTGTTGCTGTAACTACTGTACTGCGTTGCGTAAAAAACAAGAAACAAAAACTGCATGCGTCTCCTGTGCAAGCACCCCGCTGCTCTGCTACTAGCAACTTGCCACTAGTGCTGGATAGTATCAAAACCGTGTGTGATCAGTAGGTGCTTAAAGATGGCATCAAGACCCTTCACACTGCTGGTCATGTCACCTTCTCGCTTCTCACAGTCTGGTGCTGCTCTCATATGCTGCGGTGCTGTGCACCCTCTCAGTATGAATGCAGCCCTGTGTTGTTGCAGTAGTAGCGCAGCACATGATAGGTCATTTGTGAGAACGCTGTCACAGCAAGTTTTCATCAACTTGCATAGTGCAACACAGTGAAAGCAGTACTGCTACTAGCATGCTTTGCAGCGTTCACTCTGTTTGAGAAGGATACAGCAGTGCGAAGCATTGTCTGAGCTTACTCGGCGCTACTTTCATGCTCTCTACAGTGCCTTATCCGCCAACTACACAACCACTGTTCACTCTTTATAACATTAGCTACGGTACTACTGTGCAACAAGCGAGCAGGCTCCTATGTGTAGAATTGAGATACGGTTTACTAGTAGTAAAACAGTGCTACTGCGTACCTTGCGGGAGTGAGGTTGTTAGTGCCTTTGTACTGCAGCACAGTTCTGAACAGCTTGACAAGGTACAGCAGTACAGCAAAGTTTAGCTGTGGTAACCCCTTTAAAAAGACGTTAGCCCAAGCACCCAAGTGAGGATCATCCGGCAGTATTGCTGGGCACAAGCTCACTGGTATCACAGGCTCTCTCAGACTAGACAGCAGCGTTACTAGTGCCTGTGACAGTGCAAACAAATATACACACACATAGCATGTTCACATATGTCGCTGAGGTAGCTATAATGTCAAGTGTCTTCATCAGCGCGGTGAGAGATGCATATGCGCAGAGGTGTGCCTCTTCATTGAGATAGAGAGCTAAGCACAGCGTGATTAGAGGTTTGTTGAATGTGCTACGATCGATGTCACAACCACTGTGACCTACAGTCAGTACTATTTGACGTAGCGCACACACAGACATGCCACTGGGTGAGCGCACATATGCATCAGTTACCACACTCTCTTATGGCGGATGTGACATACCTCACAAGCTGAGTGTACACTGTGCTGTGGCAGCTCTGCTCCAGTGTCTATTGCCTCACGTATGCCTGCTACTTCAACTTGAATACCCTCCTGTTCTCACAGAACATTCCACAGAACGTTCCATATACACACATACAAGCATACATGGAATTACAATACGCGCGTCAGCTACATGTTTTCATTAGCAGTTTGCGCAGTGCTACACGACTGCTTACTTCATGTGCGTCACTGCACGCATTAGGGTAGTTCAGTGTAGTGTAGTGTCATGTGCAGTTGAACTTCTCTCAACTCTTACTCATTCTGGTTACACCTACTTGCCCTACCTCATGCTTGTAATGAGAAGTTCAAATCACTGCACGCGTTTAATCATCAGAAAGCTTTCCACGCATTCAAAACCCGAAAGTTAAGTGGGCTGCAGTGCAGTCGAGACTGACTGCCTCAAGATACACACTTGTAAATGCATGTATGCGCAGAAACACTCTTTTTGTAGGAAGAAAAACGATCTACAAACAGTCCGAAGAACAGTCCTTACCTCAGCAAAAATGCCTTCCTCGGAGAGTCTAGACCCCCCGTCATCAGTAATTGCTTCCACAAGCCGTCTGATTTCAAGTGGCACAGCAGCACATTGTGTACTGCCTGCTTGAGCTGCTGTTGCTATATGAGTGTCTCCTGCAGTAGAACTGCTACTGCTGCTGCTGTTAGCTATGTAAAGAGAGCTTCTGGCACTAGTTGGTGCACTTGGTGCCATGCCTAGTATCATAGCAATCATACAGCATATACATAAAAGCATTGTTTAATGGTGTACTGCGTGCACATGACGTGTACGTATATACCATAGCAGTTGGGATATACGTCTCTATGCTAAGGACTGTTAGTAGATGCCTCAGTATGCAGCCGCTATGCAAGATGCTGCTACAATACGTCTCAAAGTGCGCATAGCTGATCGCGCAAAGCGTGCCATTGGGCAACGCAACGACATGTCGCAGCGCCGAGCGCCACGACTCAACTGCAACAGCATGCTCATTCGAAGTACTACGACAGTCAAAAGCGTGCAAACATTGTCGTACCTGTGGGTGCTGAAGGCGTGCCAACGGTTGTGCCAACGGTCGCCCCAACGTCTTTTTGGAATGCACTACCCGGCAGTTTCATACTGAGCCACTCTACAGCTTCACCTCTATCACTGTTATTGTTGCTGCTGCTATCTCCGCTGTCAAAAGCTGAGATGTTCGAGATGCCACTACACCGTGCATCACTGTTGCTGCTGGCTGTCAGCCGTTGCGCAGCCGTTGCACAGGCGTCTGTTTCACTGGCAGACGTTTCATCTGTGAAGCTGCACCTGACACTCAGCTCGTCAGTCACACCTGCAGCAGTAGCAGTAGTGCTGCTGCATCGCCTGGTTGGCTGCTGCTGCTGCTGCTGCTGCTGCTTTTGCTGCTGCTGTTGCTGTTGTTGTTGGTGTGAGCTAGTAACTGCCTCGGTGGTTGTTGCTACTGCTGCTGCTGTTGTTGCTGGTGGTGTTAGTACAGATGCTCTGCGTCGTGGTGTAGCATTACTGCTGCAGGCCATATCTTCAAGTGTTGTGCCGTACACTGTAGGCAAGTACGCTGCTGATATTGCTACATGCATATCTTTGCCACACTGTACTTGTAAGATAAACATCATATCAAGTGAACGCAAATCAAGTTACAGTGAGCACATATAATCACACAAAGCTGATGTAGCCGATACAACGCATGCAATCACAAGTACTTGGACGCTTTGCACTTCATAGTGTGTGAGAAGTCTGTGCTGTACAAGCAACTGCTCAGTGTATATGCATAGCAGCAGCAGCAGCATGATGGCATGTGTACATGTGCCTACTGTGTTGCTGTTCATCAACAGCTTGTGTGTACACTGGTAGTTATGTCGCACGCGTAGGCCAGGTTACATCAGCTCAAAGCTAAGCGGCCGTACATCTTATACTGCTGCTATACTGACGAGAGCGGAGAGGCAGCTACAAGCTGATGCGTAGCATTTACACACATTGTTCCATGCGTAATCATGCGGTGTACGTACGTCTATACGGATGATAAGCTCATCTTCAAGGTGCTCTAATCCAGCAGCTAAATCCCTTGCAGTAGTGTCTCCTATCAAGCAGCACAGCTTTATCTCAACCTGCAAAGCATATCAACAGTACGCACATGTACACACACACCATGTAACAAATGTTATAGATGAACACTTAAACAACCCTTCATCGTGCTGGGATACTTGTTGCTAGCTACGCGAAGTGCCTCATAGTAGTAGTAGTAGCGATGCCGTTGTACAGGGGCACCAGTAGTACTAGAAGTGGTGCTACTGATGAAACTAGTAGATGTATATCATGTTTGTGCTATCAGTACCAATCACGTTTCACAAATGTCAGCAGTGTGCAATGAGTGCAACAGCAGCAGTAAAAGCTGTGGAGGCAGCAGTGGCAACGGTAGTACTGCTAAGCATTGCAAACAACAGCAGTAGTGATGTGTTGTAAGTATATACATCTATGTATAGTTAGCGGTACCTTTTCTCCAGGTATGACCATGCCTTGATAAGGGAATGCTGTATACCATGTAGGATACTCTTCTACTGGTACAGTTGACACTGCTGCATTACTGTTGGTAACAGCACAGCGCAGATAAGACAAGCAAGCGTGAGCAGCGAATAAGTGTGCAGTTTTAGTAGCTGTCATGATACCGAAACTTTCCCATACACTTGAACAGAATCATGCAACTGTGTTCGAGCGTCTAATTTTTAAGAAACAAGCACAGCAACTTTTTGGCAATCTACTATAGCATGCAGTGTTGCTGCGTTTGCGCCACTGCTGCTTGCTTACTGCGCTCGAAGCAAGCACACTTTATGCATGAGATATCACAGCTAAGGTACTGCTGCGACACGAGAAGTAAACACTGCGAGCACAGCGTACCGCGGTGTAGCGCTGAGTAATGCGGTAAGACAGCTAACCTACAAGTGCTCGAGGCAACTACTTCAATGTGTATTTGTTTGAGGATGAACAGCAAGTACTGCTGTGTGACTGTATAGTATACCAATCAGTAAGTACTGTGAGCACAACGTACCGCGGTGTAGCGCTAAGTGGTCGTGCTGGTGCTCGTGAGCTGTATAGCCTGTAGTAGGCAATAGCATCACCAGTGTTCTCTAGCCAGTAGCTGCTCTGTGCTTCACACATGTACTTGACTGCACCAAAGTTGACACTCTCGTCCAGCACTGTGATCTCAACCTATTGCAGTGAGTGCATACGCACATAGCAGTACAGCGCAGCAAAGACGAACAGCGGCTGTGACCAACTGCCAACAGTCAGGTTGTTGTTTTGCATCACAACTGCAGTACCACTGAGCTACAGTGCAACCAAGCAACAAGCATATACAATGTCATGCATACAGTGTGCATGTAGTTATGATAGCATTGCTGCAAAAAGCCAGCGTCAATATGTAGTGCCAATCAAGTAATGTGCATGCAGTATATCAGTAGTAATAGTAGTATCAAACACATACCTTAGGTACAGCTTCACTCTCAGACTTATCAACAGCTTTCAAGAGCTCCTGTTGCACAGAAGCACAGCACACAGTGCACGTGCAATGGTGTCAGTGTCACATTGTGGCAATCAACATGTGCTGTTACTTTTAAAAGGCATTAGTATTATACTGTGCGCTTAGCCTAAGACAGTCACTGCACCGCTGACTGTATCATGGGTTACTAAAGGAGCAGAGTACAACACAACTTATCTCCACATACACTGCAACGGTTTCTGTGCAGTGCTCTGCAGTGCCAATCTGCCTGCACTCCTGACAGTACTGTCACATTGGTTACATGTACAGCATCAACAGCTACAGAAGTGGCTCGCTAACTTGCAAATATAACTTTAAAAGTATTCTGATGTCATTATTCTGAAGAAGCACGCACTTGCAAGACAGTGTTCCTGTGCTCAGCATCAAACTGCTTGACAATAACAGCATAGCGTGCACCAACAGGCTTGTGATCACTCATGCGAGGCTCACTACTGCTATAGTAGCGCTGCTGTGTTACCAGCGCTGACTGACGGGACCAGCACAGTACTCTAGTGTGTATGACAGTAGTATTGCAGTAGTATAAAAGGCAAATGCATATATAGCATATGTAGATAGATTCAGAGAGAGCAGTAGTGATCAGTGGTGCATAACACAACTACATGGTTATGATGTACACACATGTGCACATGGCAGCAGTAGCAGCAGCATCAGCAGTAGCAGTAGCAGTAGTAACAACTGCAGTGGCTTGAACACCAGTGCCACTACCCCTCATCTTACAAACTCTATTCCAAGTCAGGCTGAGGACACTATGTGAGTCAAAGTTTTTTACAGCACATGTTGTACTGTATAAAGGTCTATGTCTCTATAAAGTGTCAACATATGAGCGCGTATGTTTGTATGTGTTTGTATGTGTACGCTGTTATGTATGTACCTATCACACCATGCAGGAGCTCTGACCTTCTTATCTGGCCGCGTGTCATAGCTGTGTGTGCCTGGCTGGTACTTGTAGGTAGGTAAAAACTCTAGTTGACCTGCAACATACGTATATAGCATGATGTTTATGTTTACTTATAGTTGTGTAAGGTATATGCACTTGTGTTGACGCACTGTATAAGCAGTGTGCTATATGCTTCCAAAGGCCTATGAATAGATTGACAGTTGACAAGGCACTGTTACAACATCTAAATCTGCTAGTCTCTGACACTGTCTGAAGGGCTCGTCAGTGGTAGTATGCCTCCAGTTTGGTACATGCTCTGCAAACAGTGTTATGATAGGTTAATGCTACAACTGCCAACATGTAGCAACAACTTCTGTAGTATAGTGTCTGTGTGCATAGTATAGCACATGCAGTATCACAGCACTGCAGTATACTGTTAGTTTGTCATCAATAGTACCTTCAATAAAGATGTCAAAGGCTTCGCCAGTAAGCCGTGCCATATTCAGCTGGTCATTGTCCCTCAGAAAGTCCAGATCATTCGCTTTGATCTGCAGCAAGCAGTCACAGCACAGCATGAGCGCCCGTTGTATTGTTAGTACTGCACATGCACTATCCAGTAGTACTGATCTCAATAAAGCCACAGACTGCAGCAAGCAGTCGCAGTGTAGACGATCAAGTTATTACTTCACACACTTCACCATACACTGCCTAGCAAAACTGATTTCGATGAGTGGTAAAAATGCAGCGGCTTATGTTACAGGCTGCATTTTGCAATCTTTTACACTGGTGGCGTTTTTACACCATAGCTTGTAATGAAATGATCATTTCCAATGTTCAAAACACGTGTTGAGGTATACAGCACTGGTTAACCTTTTCGAAGACTTCTTCCTGAGGTACAGGCATGTCTATTCTGTAGTTGAGGTCTCCAAACCAGAAGACTGCATCGTGGTCCAGCACACCAACATCAAGTACACCTTGAAGTTGCTGCACTGGCACTGCTGCTTCACCTGCTGCTGTAAGTAGGTATGAGGTGTATGGTGTACGACAGCAGCAGCAGCAGTGGCAGAAGTAGTAATAAGCTCATGGTGTGATAGTAGCTGTGAGTGCATGCGCGCACTGGCAGTCGGCCGTGTTTGAACAATCACGCCACTATGTACAGTACATCGTGAGGTGTAAGCCAGCACTACACACATGATGTACACGTCATGTACGAGCCAGCATACACATAAGCATATATAGATGTAACACGCCAAGAATCTCAAGATGAGCGCTAATAAGTTCAACTGGTTGAAGTAAGGTGACTCACCATCCCCTTTCCCTCCTGCAGCAGGTTCCTCAGAAGAACGTGCTGCTGCAGAAAGTTCCTCAGAACTTTCTCGCATGTGCCCCCTTAAAAACTCTCTAAAGGTCATGCCCCCTTCCTGTGACTCACTGTCACTGTTCGCAGCAGTTGTAGCAGCACTGCTAACTGCAGCACCACTACTACTGCTACCAGCGACATTACTGCTACCACTACTGCAAGTAGTTTCAGTTGGCGGTTGAGGCGCGGTGTACTCTGGCGGTACAAACGAAGGAATTGGTAGCGGGTACTTTACACAATGATAGTCATGAGGGGACTCAGGGGGGCTTGCAAAAGGGGATGTTAGGGGGGAGCTCAGTGCAAGAGGGGGAGGTACAAGCGGCTGCTGTACTGGTGTGAACGCCATGTCACGCAGTATCTGTGTTTTGAGAGTGTGTGGTTTGATAGTGGTGTCAGTGCTGTGTGTTGAGTAGGACGTGCAGTAGCGCTTATACCATCAGGTGTTGAGTACATTTAACAGCGGTAATACTGGTGGTAGTAGTAGTGCTGCAGGCGACAAAATTAGTCAACAGTGATGACGCGCCTACGTATGCGCATGTACTTGTGCTGCTGTTGACACTTGGCACTACCATTGTAGTCACAGCTGCAGTACGCACAGTGACTACACTGCTGATACTGCATCGATAGCACTGCGACATGCCTGTAACCTTAGAGTGCACGTGTGCTAGTGCACCCATCACTATTACAGCACTTGTATAAGCATATGTACACAGAAGTGAAGTGGTTACCTTGTGGTAGTTGTCATTACGGGCTGCAACGTTCTCTCTGTGTGCGGCCAGGTGTGCACATACAAAGCACAAGCTGGAGTCCCTTATACACAACCTGATCGAGACTGCCCCCTGTTCATAAATAGGACAACAATAGCAGTAATACTAACAGTTTAAGCTAAGGTTGCACCCTTGTTACCTGTAAGCCGTAGTAGTACACGCTGCACACACGGTGTTGAAACATTGTACTATGTTGCGATACAGCGAGCTGCAGCATACGTATAACTGCAGTCGCATAGAGCCAGTAGTTGAGAGTATGTATGTTTGATTCTCGACTGAGCTTCCGCTCTAAGTGTGCACCCTCAATGCGCTACTAACAGCTCTCCATCGTAAGTAGCATACTTCATAGCACTTTTTTGAAAGCATGTACAGAAACAAGTAGTGTCTGAATAGTTTAATTACCTTATTGCCCATGACACCAAGCATACCACTACTGACAGTGCCTGCTCTCGCATCAGTGATCAGTGGCACGAGAGACTGCTTAGCATAGACACATAGCCATGTACCAACTAAGTGCTCCTTTAGTACACGTACATAGGTGACACCGTCTCTGCTCAGCGCTGCGCCAATTCGAGCCTCCCACTGCGTGTTGTTGTTGGTAGTAGTATGAGCGGTGATGAACAGTAGTATACAGTGAAAGTTCAGTGTCGGTGCCGTTGCAGCTATAAGTGTAAGTAGTATGAAACACTGCACCGTGCTGCAAGGCTAACCGGTACTGTAGTTTGTACATTGGCTTATGCATGAACTGCACTACCATACAAGCACAGTCAACAAGCGGTCGCGCAGTGCTTGACACACCATCACAGCTTAGCTGAGCGCGCAGAGTACGAGCTACTTGCGGTCATGAGCAGCACAAAACAACTTAACAGCTAACTGCTGCATCATCAAAACAGTAACAGTTCAACATTATGAAGAAGGAGAGTCACCTTAGCACTTCTAGACTGGCTCTTTTTGTCAACTGCCACATTGACAGCATTCAGATCAACCATCTCTTGCAGGCCTATAGCATAGATATCAGCCATTGGTACAGCAGCAGCAGTAGCACTACTACCACCGCTACCACTGCTAGTATGGCGTGCACCACGAGGCGAGCCCTTTCTGAAGGTCTTATGACTAGCGCTGCTGCCACTGCTGCTACTGTGTGCTGCTGCCTCAGGGCGCAGCCATGCATCTAGCCACGATGCACTGTGACCGTCCGGCTGTAAATGCAAATGTTGGTATGTAGCGCGTATGTAGTTTGTAGAGTCATAAGCATGAACGTTGTTGCAAGCATGACAGTGCAACGACCGCCTGTGATATATATACAGAAAGAGAGCTGTCAATGTGGCTGCCAATTGCTACCTGCTGACAGTACTAGTGGTTGCAGCGAGCACGCGAGCCTCTGCATACTTGCCAGCCTAAGCTGCTGTACAACTGCAAGTGTACCAAGATCAATAACGCTACTACTATTGCTGCTGTTGGTATAGATCTCACGTTTCTTAGGAAACTATTGCTATCGTACACTGTACTGATAGGGAGAGAGAGTGTATACCTTTTTAGCGTTAACATTCCATGTACCACAGAACACAGTTACTGTACTCAGTGTAGTGTAGTCTCCCTCTTGATCGCGTAGCTGCTTTACTACCCACCCTCGTCTGCATCAAGCATTGCGCGTACAGCAGTTACAGAAATGTTAGCAGCAGTTATAGAGATTTCAGTTACAAGCGGTTGCGCGAGATCACTGCCAACTACTTGAACTGCAAGCATGTGGTATACATGCCATGTCTGCTGCAGCAATTGATGTGTATACTCCAGTAATATTTGTGTCTAGCATTGCATATAACCACGGAGCTACGCGCTGTTAATGAAATTTATTGCAGGCAATGTAGTCTGCAAGCAACATGCTGTACTAGCAGCTGTGCCGACGTCCTGATGACACAGCTAAACTGAAACTAACAGTTTACTGTCTACTGCCTGCCACAAGTGCTAGTGCTGCTGCTGTATACAGGAACTGGCAGCAGAGCAATGCATGTATGTGCATATCGCTTTCGTGCAACATACTTTAATGACAAACGTTACTGTTTAACGTACCTGTTGAACGGCACAGCGTCGAAGTTGACGCCAGCGGGGGGCGGCAGTGCGGGTATCACAGTGTGCTGTGTAGTATGTATATGCCCTCTCTTTGTACCATACAGGGTATCGATACCGCGCAACAGGCTATCAATACCCCCTGCGCCGCTGTTACTACTGCTACCGTTACCAGTACTGAGCCTGCTGCCGCCAACGGTCGCGCCAACGGCTGCGCCAACTGCCGCTGAGAACGACAGTGCTCGTGCTTTGTGTTGGTGCTGCTGCTGTTGCTGTTGCTGTGCTGGTGCTGCGTTGCTAAAGCCACTACTACTAGTGGTCATTAAGCCACCGTTGCGACTGCTTGGCCGCTGTGGGCTCTTGAGCTTGTACTTGCTGCTGCTGTTGATACCGCTGCCACTGCCGCTACTGCTACTGTTGCTGTTGCTGTGTCCGTGTGACGTGGCACTGACGTCAGTAGCCGTTGCACTACTTCCGGGTGGTGAACTGGCACCCGGCAAATTAGCTGCATCTATTCTGCTTGCACCGCTGTAGTACATTTGTGGTGTTGTTGTTTGTTGTTGCAGTGATGAATGCATGTCTTTGGTCAGTAGTGTAATGTTCAACACATGTGTGCGTGTGCAATGCCAGCTCATGCAGCAGTGTGCAAAACCGTGCGCTACTGCTACGATAGAGCTCTTTGCTCTTTTGTTATTGTAGTGTACATTCAGTGCAGCTAGAATGCATTCGTGTTGCATTGTGCACAGCCTAAGGCATGCAGCGTTACGGTCATGTGAATACAGATTTTGTACTTCATGTAGTTGAAGTAGTATTCAACTGTCTGTGTTTGTTACCTGCTGAACAGTCCTGTCACAAGCTTAGCTGTCAAGCTACTACCAGCTGCAGGCTGTATATATGCACACGATACATGCAATATTGCTTTACAAGTTAATATACAACATGTAGCATGTGAGTCACTGCATGCAGCCTGTGTGTGCTCTATACTAGCAAGTCTTCTCTGATTGCGCGCGCACTATGCATCACGCGCTTACAGCTGCAGATTGCAAATTCTGACGGTAAGATAATATACTGCAACACATGGATGGCAGCTTTGAACAAGTGCGTCATGCTACAATGTTAATGGTTCACCTGCGGTGTGAGTAGTAGTCTGCTACTGCCAAAACTGCTGCCGAAACTGCTGTTAGGCATTGGAGAGTTCGACTGCGACTGCAGCATGTAAGACTCTAGCTCCACCTGCATATGGAACAAGTAGTACATCAACGAATATGCGCAAGCGTCATCAATGAGCCAACACGCTTGTGCTTGCATGTGTAGATCACTGCAGCAATGCTATCAGTAAGCGCAAAGTATGTACTAACCTCAGCTTCTTCAGCTGTAAGCGGCTGCACTAGCTCATCCAAGCTAGCCTCCTGGCTAACTGTCACCACACTGTTATGCTGCACTGCAGCTGCTGCTGCAGCAGCGCTAGCACTACTGTTTGCAGACACTACAGCCCATCCAAACTGCGAGCCATTGCCAGCTGTGAAACATGCAAAGCATTGGCCTCAAGTTAGCTTTATGTTGCGGTGTGCTGCATATACAACAGCTTAAGTTGAACACCTCAGTGCACACACTTAGTGCAGTTCGTGCAGTCAGTGACTGTCACGTGAATGTGCGACTGTTTCAGTCAGTATACCTGCATGAGAAGGACTCGGCAGGCTCCTCACAGGTGATGTACCAGGGCTATTGCTTCTGCTGGAGCCTCTGCTCCCATGGTTGCTTTCAGCTCGTCTGTTGTTCCCAAGCTTGTTCAGTATCTGCAAGATCTTATCTCTCTTGCGCAGCTTCGAAGTGCTGGAGTCATCCGCCATGCTGTTGCTTACAACGCGCACGCAGCCAGTTCTGTGTGTGGGCAGTGTTGCTCGCTGACTTTCTTCTGAATAACCTCGAAGCGGTTATGAACTTTTAAGCGTTTCGTTCGCGAAGATGATGCTGTGTGCGTGATGTGATGCACTCCAGCGCTTGAGCTCACTTTGCTAGCTATTTGCAGCAGCCTTGAACAGTTTGGTATCGTAGCACAGTCGAAACAACGTCGACTTATAGAGCTGTGCTCTAGTGCAACCATGGTTGCAAGCATGGCTGCTGTTACACAGACGCAGCTGCCGAGCGTCAGCAAAGTGCGCAAGTCACTGCCGCCTCGTCCACTGGAGCCTCCTCCTGATGACAAGGCATCCGCAGGCTCGTTTGAACTTGCAATCATTTCGAGCAACTCACAGCGCAGTACTCACAAGCACACAGCTTGTACAGAGCCAGCATCCTTGCAGCACAATGGCTACTGGATACCTCCTGTGTATAAGCTGCAAGTGCGCAGTGCTGGCACGGGCTGGTGGAGCTGCTGCGGTGACCCGAGGGGCTGGGGTACTCACTGTGTTAGTACGGAAGCTCGTGAAAGGTAAATGCAATGCTTCTCAACTTCAGCAGTACAGCACCTTGCTGGATTCACAGGTTCTCATGTTCTGTGCTTTCACTGCGTTTGAGCGCAGGCATCATGCAACTATGCTGCAGCAGCAAAGCCACGCAGGACTAGAGAGTCATCGACAGCGTGAAGCTGCGGTAGTGCGTGCACAGTGGACAGCAGCAATGGCACATGATGAGGACACACGGTACCGTGCTGGCACTCCTAGCACTGCTGCCGGCGCATCGCTGTCACGGCCTATGACAGCCTCTTCACGACCAAAAACTGCTGCTACTGCTGCTGCTGCTGCTACTGCTGCTGCTACTGCTGCTGCTGCTGGCAATAGACCGACTAGTTGTAGTAGGACTAGCAGTCGCGGCAGCAGCAGGAGACATAAGCGAGCTTCCTGCAATGATGCTAGCAGTAGAGAGTGTGGTGATAGCGAGTGTGCAACAGAAGCAGTGCCTGTTGAGAACTTCTTCAAGCGAGTGCCTGCACTGCAGCGACGTGCAATTGCACAAGACAGTACTGCGAGCTGTACGTGTAGCAGCGATACAGTGATTGACAGCACTACACAGTCATCAGAAGTGCCGGTTACTGGCTGTTGTACTTACTGTGCAGCTACAGCAAGTAGCAACGCGCTGGCAGTGCAATCAACAGCTGCAACTGCGATGAATCGGCACAGCTACAATAGCAGCAGTAAAGCTACAGTGATGCCTGCTACTGCTAGTACAAATGGTAATATAGAGTTGTCTTTGTCAGCACGAGTGTACACACTAGTGCGTATAGTGGCAGGTAGAGACTGGAGAGTGCCGGGTCACGAACTGATAGTAACGGATGCACTAACGGATCTCCTCACTATTGCAAGGTATACAGTACAACATATAGTACATTTACGTTTACTATTGTAACACTTATGGTATATACTGTTGTAACACTACGTTCAACTATGTATTACTGTCACACTCATAGTATGTACTCATGTGATTATACGTGTAAGTGAGATTTCACGTATGCATGTTCAAAAAGAACATCGAAGCAATTGCAGACTGCCGTGGTATTGTAACAATATTTTATACCTGAATGTGCTTGCCGCACACCAACGCTTAGCATTGTGATCTTGTGTGATCAACTGTGCGGCTTTTTATGTAACAACAGGCACAGCAGTAGCAGTGGATTGCATTCATGCGCTGAGCACGGGGCACTGAAGGCCTGTATTAAGGCTATGAACAGACACTGTGATCACACTAACATACACACACTAGCACTGCAAGTTGTGCAGTGTATTGCACTACACCGCGACACCAGGTATGCTGATGCATATACATACACAATCACAGCTGTTTTGCAGCTCAAATTGTCAAATTCATGCAGTAGATAGCAGCACTACATACTAATTCCAGAGTCAATTGAGCTTACTTGTACCTCATAGTATATGCGTGCAACCGCAGACAGCAGCTTACATCATTGCAGTCGTATCACATTATCACCAACGCTAAGCTCACATGTCTTTAAACGCTGCGGTTGTGTGCATCAGGTCATATGTGTGTGGCGATGTACAGCTAGTGACTCTCATAGGAGACCGACTACGCAGCTTTATACCAGAAAGCAGTGTTACAGCAGCAACTTCTTCACAACAACACAGCATGCTTAGTGGCAGTAGGATCAGCAGTAGCAATACTGCGAACACATCAGCAGCACAGCACACTGCGAGTACCACTAGTGTGCATGATACTGTATGTAGTGGTAGTGGTATACAAGGCAGTGTTAGTAATCCATGCAAGCATAGCGCAGTGCTAGCAGGGTTGGCAATGTCTGTACTGGCAGTTGCTATAGATGGCGATAGTGAGTGTCAACAAGCTCTCTTACAAAGGTACTTACAACACCATACTGCAAGACTCTGTACTAGTATGCACGTAGTTGCGCTTATTGCAGCTTGCAATAGCATCATGTATAGGAAGCATTGCTTAAGCTAATACTGATATTGATAGGAAGTGTGCTGCAGCAAGAAAAAAAACAGATGTATACACTGTTGCAAGACTGCTGTATTTCAGTAGTCTATTTCTGTCTAAGCATATGCTCTATATGATGTAGCACTCACGCGGCATGCATGCGCTGTCGGTTATTGGCCGTTGATTACCTTTGACACAGGGGTGGCGTCACACATGCAGCATCAATACTGAAGCGGTTCCAGACTGAATCTTACAGCATAGCAAGGGATGCTCTGCTTGTGCTAGGTCACTTAGCACAGTGCAGTACTGTTGGCCTACAGCTGGTACTGCAACAGCAGACTGTTGCTGCTGCACTTCATCTTATTGAAGTAAGCACTTCAAAGTCAAACACTACAAGTGGTGTAATCGCTGCTACCACTCTGAACATGCTTCGCACAGCACACGTAGCTTGAGTGTCATGTAGCATGATACCGTAGTAGTTGTGATGTTCGCTGTATAGAAGCACTTTGCGCTGCACAGCAACATTTAATCTTGTATATGCTGCATCTGTAAGCATTGTTACATTATACGCACTACGAAGCAGTGATAGCAAACTTGTGTGCCGCTGCACTTGATTTAGCACTATTGTAGCTCACTACTGCTACTGCTTGTCGATGATGCTTGTTTCACTGTTTGTGCTACTTGCTGTTTGTGTACAGTTGTATCCTGTGAGAGGTGATGTACTTGTAGCTGCATTTGCGGCACTAGTACGACTATCTAGTGCTCCAAATGGGCGAACACAGCTGCGGCAAGGCGGTGGTATCCGTGCTGTACTCAAGGCTATGCAGGTACTGCCAACGGCTCATAACGGCGCACTAACGGTCAGATAATCAGAAAACGCTCTACAGTGTAGTTGTTCTTCTGAGTGTGGTGAATCAGTGTGCTGAGCGTGTGGTATTGAGCAGTTTTGAGCGTCTGCCTTTGTAAGATTCATCAAGTGAGGCACAGCTGTACAATGTAGTAGATACGCCTACTGCAGCTTGTGGCAGTTACATCTGGGGCAATTCTTCTGTAATGTTGTGTAGCGCTCTCATCATAGAGTTATCAGCGTCGGCAGTTGCTGATAACGTGCGCTGCAACGTGTGTAAATCGCTGCTTGATTTGTGCTGTGTTTGCTTCGTGCACAGGTGATGAGCGGTAATGCAGAGCTACAACTGCAGGGAGCTCTAATGATGCAAAGCTTTGTTACTGGTGACCCTTCTGTAAGTCTTTAGTAACTAACATCACTGAAACTGCTAATACTAGTACTCTCATTACACTCTGAGCACATCTTGAGCTGCTACCTTCAAGTTATTGCGCAGCTATTCACACTGGCATACAGCTTAGAGCGCTACTGCATACATTAGCAGTACAATTGTATGTGAGCATAGAGTGCAACAGTAGCTCAGCGGTGCATGCTATAATGTGGAAATTGGCAACTGTGCTTGTAAGCAGCTTGATACTCACATAGACGCTTATTACTACACGAACAGTGATAAACAGCGCTTGCTGCAGCCCGTTATCAGTAATTTTATCATTGTTAACGTATATCTGTCTCAACGTGTGCTTGCGCGTTGCTACAGGCGTGGCAAGAGCTAGATAGTATACAGGGTGGCTGGCAGTGGTTATGTCAAGGGCCTGCATCTGGTAATGAACTGGTTAGGTGTGTATCTACATATATGCGTATCATGCATGTTTGAAAGTATAAGCTGCAGATCACAGACAGTTGGCACTGTAAGGCATAAAAGCTTCAGTGAACACCTTCAAGAAGAGTATGTGGTCATTATGGCATGCTATATCTAGTTCATGTGTAGCATGCGTTGCAGTGCTTACGACTAATGTGCTTATACGCTAAATGCAAGTCTGGAGCAGTATTGGCACAGTTAAGCAGCTCGTGCTTCTACATTACTGCTCATCTCTCAGCACTGAGCTAACACACATATTGTTCTGCATGCTGCTGACGTTTAACGCTGCTATGAGATACGAACAGATATCAGAAAGGAAAGTTTTACTGTCCTGGCAACAATGTAGCAGAGGTTGACAAGCTGAATGAGCTACTGCTAGCACAACACTAGCTATTCATCCAATCAAACGACAGTAACCATAATGCTTCAAGACGATGCTGATGTTTCGCGTGTTGCAGACGCTTTTTGTGGTGCTGCACTACTGCACCTTGTTGAATTTGTATCTTGCCCATAATCCATGTGCATCTAGCTGACTACATGTGTATAGATTTGCGCTTTCAATATGAGTAGTCAGCAGAACTGTCTGCAGCAACTGCACTACTATGATGCGCTTTTGTATGTACATCACAGTTGTTGTAGAAGTGCAAGCTCAAGTATGCACGAGTATATGCGCAAAACATCCCAACAGAACATCACACCACACGAGCATACAACAACACAACACACAGCACCATGAGCTATATACTAAGCACTGCTGAGGTGGTGCCTTGATACATTGATTGCCAATAACGAAAAAAAGTCTAAAGCAATAAAACTAACATGTACTCATGTATACTGGCAGACGCAGCGTGGTACACATGCACACTGTGATCTGCTGTACATGCACCAATATTATGTGTTTGTTTCTTACGCCTCACGAACCACTCCCACCGCTGTAGATGTCATATCGAACAAGAACTGCGGTTAGGATTGCACCATCAAAAGAAGGCTTTAAGTACGATTGCTGTGCTGTTGCGACACTTTGTAGAAAACTGTGTAGAAAACTGTTTGAGGGCTCTTAGTGTGCACTCTAAAAACAGAGCGCAGCCCTCATTGAAACAAACTGCTGTATAGATTACACTCAAGTGATGCCTGTTCTTGATGTATAGGTCCCCTTTCAGTATCACATGTGCGTAGGTACAGAAAAACGAGACTTATGTGTTTGTATATACATGCACCAGTATGCTAAAACTAACATTATTCCGCTCTTCTCGTTATCGGCGCTAGTGCTTACCTGCAAGAGCAACACATCAAACAAAGACATAGGGTATTGCAAGTCAGAGGCAGTACTAGCGTTAAAAATGTTAGCTAATACAGCCGTCTTCAAAACATCATTCGCGCAACAGATGCATTACAAGCTTCAGAGTACTCACATTCAAGCTTAACGAGGTCACTCAGTGGCTCATCGCTTCTGCGGCGGCGCTGCAGCAAAGCTCCGTGGCGATGCGGTGCTACTACTGGTACTACTACTAGAGATGCCACCGATAGAAGCATCAGCAAATCCATCACTTTCACACCACTTTACATCTGCGCATCCAGTGGTCTTGTTCAGCCTCATGCCATGAAGTTGCCGCTTGCTAC
>AXNI01000881.1:0-10747 GCA_000498555.1 Heterococcus sp. DN1 | reverse complement strand
AACACTATGAATAACACAACAATGCATAAAGATTAGTGTATATTGTGCAGTACTATTAAGACTGTGACTCGCCTTAAGGGGTAGCTCCTGACACAGCGGGTGCACGCTGATGATCAAGTGCGGTGAGTGCTCTACAAAGCACCGAGTAAACCCTTCTGTGCATACTAGAGCACTCCACCACTCTGTCAGCCACCGCGTCAGTGGGAAGCGCCCGAATTCATACATAAACCTCCACATACGAGGCCTGCGCCCTAGATACCTGTAGTTCTGTACTAGTCTGTCAAACGGCCAGGCACCGTACTCTGTCCAGATGTCCATTATGCTGATGTTGAACTGTTGCGATAATGTAAAGCAGTAGCAGTAACAATGATAGTGTGCTAAGTGAGCAGTTGTGCCTTACTGGCAGGCTCAAGATGGTGCAAAATTTGCAGTGCTTCAGCTCACACTGTAGTATACACAGTATTTGTGCTACTGAATGCTGCAAACTCAACTGCTATTGCATCTTCTGCAAGCGGTGCATTTGACGAACACGTATGCCATAGAATGTATGGTAGTAGTAGTGCATTGTGTAGTCAATAGTAGTAGCAGCAGCACTAAGCGCACCTGTCCTGGGTACAGTATCGCAAAGGCTGCTTTCAGTGCTTCTGCACTGGCTCTGTGGCCGCCACCAGTGTCACTCATGAGTATCAGCACATTACGCGGCGAGCTTTCTGTAGTAGCTGCTTGCGTGCTACTAGGCTGCACGTCCAGCTGCGAGACAACCTGCACACAGAAGCATACATTGCAGCATTAGCGATGCTGGTGTTACAAACGCTACTCTATTGAGCACTGATGACGAAGAAAGTATGCGCGTTGAAAACAATGGCGCTGATGTCGCAACACAGCAGCGAAGGATGGAATTGAGGTCTATTCGGACAACTTATGTTTATTCAGCAGCATAATGGAGACTTACTTGTGATGCATGTGCCTGGTGGTGTCTGACTGCTCTTTGAACAACACCGTGCTGCTCTGATGCAGGCGCAGGAGCAGCAGCTTCTGTGCGCTCATCATGCGTGCGTTTGTGTCTCGCAACAGCGTAGCTGGCCACTCCCACTTCGACAGCACTCGGTGCTACAAGAGGCACGCATGCTAATAGCACACGCACAGCTCTCGCTGCTCGCATGGCGCTGCGCTTTGTAAAATAACGCACCTGCCCGCGCTCACGCCTAATCGAGTAACGGCTTTTCTGAGATTGCACACCGGTCTCGCTGAGTGCAGCTGCCTTCTGCCTGCAAGTGTCACACCAACAGCTGCTTAGATCGACTGCGCAGCTCAGCGGTGCACGCGAAGCAGTTAGACGGCTTTTTTGGAGCCTGCAGTGAGCAAGCAGCGTGAAGTAGCAGCTCGCAGCGCAATAACGCAGTGATCGTAACAGAGCTAGCACAGTACAGATCATCTTGGATCTGGTAGTGAGCTTGGGCAGACGCGAGCGCACTGTTGGGAAGCGGTACGCGCACAGTTGAAGCAACAACGTAGAGCAGTCACTGCCACAGCTGGTGCTGTTGCTGGTGTTATCGACTAAGCAGCAACAGCAGCCTGCGCTCGTGCTGAGCGTGGGCTCACATGCCACCAGGTGGGCACAGTGGCTCATCGCCGACGCATCGACTGAGCTTGAAGGACATCGCTCCTCTTGTAGCAGCTGCAAAAGCCCGTAATAGCATAAAGTTAGGAGATAGAGAGGCACTACACCCAGTACAACCGTCAGCAACAGCAACAACAACAGTAGCAGCAGGGCAGCAGCAGCAGCAGCCCAGAAGGCCAAGCTTTCATAGGTTTGGTGCCGGGGCTCACACTCGACGGTTCGAAAGCCTGCCGCTTGAGAAGCCTCAAGATGAATCGTAAGTCTCACAGCAAATTAATCAAATGTGATATACTTTCACGAGTTAACTGACTAGCTGTTGGCGTAGGTTTACATACGCATCAGCATCATCAGTTGGCCTTGACGCTCGTTTGCGTAGAGTACCTATTGAATAACGGTTACTTTAGTATTTGCAGCAATGGCAACACATGCGTTCTGCACCTGTCACACAGCCTGTTGGAGCTGTGATACTGCCCCTGCTGTCGGCACTGGCTCTATGAGCAAGCTAATCGCAACGCCAGCTTTATAAACACTCAGCAAGCTTCGATTCGCACACAGATTCTTACTGCGTGCTTGACTCTCAACCCTGCTCTTACTCTTTTCTCAGGTTCAAGGACAATTTGCAGAAAACGCTAGATTCATGGTGGTTCAACGGCTTTGTGCTGCTAGCAGCAGCAGCGGAAGTAGCACTGTACTTCAAGCTGCATGCACAGGGGGACACCAGCCTCATTGATCTTACTGATCCACTGCGAGCGTCGCAGGTACGACGCAGCTACTCATATATCGTTCTCAGTACAGCAAACTATGCAATACCCAAGCACAGCATGCGCTCTTGAGCCTGAGTTCGTATTACTGTGCGTACATCAGACCCCATGCGACTGCGTCAGTCTTGATGCTGTTGCAAGCTCGCTATCGATCGCAGGAATAGTTGAAGCGATTGTATGAAGCTTTAGAGGCTTAGACTTATGCTCTGTTGTGTTTTGTGCTCCTGTTCAATTTACATACGTATGCATGTACAACTAACTCAATGTGTATACACAGATGGCCATAGCAGCTGGGTTTCTATTAGAGTTGTGTGTGCGGTTGTATGCATTTGGACTGAGCTACTTCAGTGGGTGGTCACAGGTACAACACGTATGACACTTCATTGCAATGCACTATGCTGTATACAACACAGCCACTACGCTAACAACGAATTGCATCACAACTATAGAGTATGCTTTTGTGAATGCACTGTGCAGTACATTGGTGAAAGCACAACTGCTGCAGTAGCTAGAATGTGCAATGCACAACACTGCACCCGTTGATGGCATACGAACTGTGATTGATAACTCTTTTGCACTTGCACACTGCTCAATACTAGTTCACATCTTGTACTGCTCATGACACAGGTGCTAGACAGCTATGTAGTAGTATCAGCTTTTACACTAGTGTTCCTGTCACCTGTTGGAGGGCTGCTGTGTATAGGTAGAATAGTAGTCAAAGCAGCAGCATATATACTGCCAGTACTTGGCATACGAGGCACTAGTGAAGAGAGGGCTCTAGCTGCTGCTGCGGTACGTTCAAAACTTCTAAAGGTCTTACATCTGATTGTTACGATGTGTATCTGTTATCAGTAATAGCGTCACAGTGGCGACACGTAGGCATTATCTGCTATTCAGTGGTGATATTATGGCTATTCACGTACGCGCCTATGCTTCTAAATACCACAGTGCTGTAGTTTCGCCTCTTGTAAACTCGTGAGCACACCCTTCGCTTGCGCTCGCTAATGGTAACCGTTGGAGACCGTTGGCGGCTGTGAACGACCGTTTATGACACGCCACAACTGTTGCCAACGTTTGCCGACATAGTATTACCTTAGCACTAGCATCACTGCTAATGTAAGTACTGATACCTGTCTACAACTGTCACTATCACTATGACTGCTGATGCTACTACTGCTAACAATATATAGGCTGAAGCTCAGGCAGGGGAGTACGAAGCACCAGCAGTACAGCTATACAAACTACTGCTGAGAACAGTCAGCAGTAGCTGTGCAGTGTTCACTGTGAAAGAGAAGACAGCGCTGCGTAATCTAATGTACCTACTTGCACACAATCAGATCTATGTTGACATGGACATGCAGAGAGGCAATGCTGCCTACTGGAAAGAGTATGGCTTCACACGACAAGTAAGTCTTGCATATACAAGTTATATACCTATCTGTATGACTGTGTTTGTGTGCTGCTGCTTACGCAGATAAGCAAGCTTACAGTAGAGAGCTTGCACTGTCAGCACTGCTGAAAGTGTGATAGATGCTACGCAGTATGCTACGCAGTATGCTACGCAGTATGAGATGTCGTAGTGTTCTGCATCTGAGTGTGCTTGCAGTGTACAACAACTGTGTACATCCAGTGCAGTGACAGTCATTATAACGTAGCCTTAGTGTCTGCTGGCATATAGAGTAGTAGCTGTAGCAGTGTTGCTGCCACGTGTAGCATCACGTGGCCTGCACGACATCATAGCAGCTGTACTACTACTTACGATTTGTACACATCCTATACAGTACCAAACGCCGTGATTGTGCTTCGTGTTGTGAACTGTTGGTAACCACAGGCTAGACGGCACAGCAGTGTAGGAGCCTCAGATGCATCCGTTACACCTGTAACGCTTGCACTGCACCAGCAGCGGGCAGCGCAGCTTGCAACAGACCATGCACACACTGCTACTACTACTGCTCACAACGCTAACAACATAAGCAGCAACCCTATGATACAGCAGCATCAGCACCATGCTGCAGCTGCTGTTGTTAGTAGTAACAGAGGCAAAGTGACTCACCACATGCCACACACCTTTGCAACAGCTGCTAGCACTCCTATCAACAGCAGTAGTACTATGGCTACTACACTGGCCTGTACGCCAACTAGCAGTAGTGGTGTTGGCGCTGCTGCTAGTGCTACTAGTGCTGATGCTCTGCTGAGAGGTGTTGGTAACGAGGCTGATGTGCTGTTCAGATGGCTATCTAAGGTAACAAACACAGCAGTGCGTCATCAAACACAGCAGTGCGCGATGTTTCGCAATGTGCACGTGCTGTTTCTGCCGCGAACACTGTCACAGCTTGTAGCTGCTGTAGCTGGCTCTAAGCGCGCACTGACTCTCAGAAGAGCGTTGTATGATAGCAGTCTATAGCACCTCATGTATGTTGTAGCTGTCATATAGCACCTCAGTACTACATTGCAGTATCGTACTGCGCACTGCTGAAACTCTTGTAAAACACACACTATTTGCAATTCTATACAGGTTGATGACTGGGACTTTGATGCATTCCAGTTAGATGAGCTGAGCCATGGGCATCCACTAGTCAGCCTGTGCAACTTCCTTTTTGATGATCACAAGTACAACTTCTTCAAGCACTTTGGCCTCAGCAAGAGGCACTTCACTAACTACGTTGTACAGGTGATGCTCACTGTAGAGTGACTCGCACATTGACCACGTCACTGCTTACGTCATTAAGTACATTCATTGCGTATAGTTTGTAGTATGTACACTGTGTGTGCACGCGTGCTCTATTGTGCTTTGCGTGAAGTGCTCGGCTTGACGCACTGCAGTTCTACTGCCTGTAAAGTACCTGATGTAACGCTCAAGTATTGCTCATTGCTTTATGACGTCGTGATGTGCAGTTACTGATATCAGCGTGTTTGTACTGTGCGATTGCTGTGGCGTGTGTTTGTGTTATGTTTTTGTTGGTGGATGCTGTAGATTGAGGCTGGCTATGGCAGTGGTGCAGGCAAAAGTGCAGTCAATGTGTACCATAACAGACGGCATGCTGCTGATGTCACACAAGCTGTACACTACTTTATGCAGGTGAGCTTTGCAGTTACATAACAGTTACAGGACAGATACACAGCCAATACACTACAGCATACATACATCACATGCAGCATGCATCGAAGTGAGAATTGTGTTTTACAGAGACCAATGTCATAGTCAAAAATGAAACTGCAGCGTGGTGTCTAAGGTTCTATGATGGTTGTAGTGATTAACATACCATTGTGTTTGTCATGTGCTCACGCTAAGTGTGTGTTGCTCTACTTTGTGCCGTCACACGAGCAGGTGTGTCACTTGGGGTCTAGTCTGACTGATATTGAGATGATCAGCTTGTTACTAGGTGCTATTGTACATGACTTCAAGCATCCTGGTCGCAGGTACTTATTACATAACATACACACCAGTCACTGCTAGCACTGACCATAAGTATGTAAAGATACTTCTGGCAGCTCGTAGCTGGCACGTAGTCGGTAGTAGCCTGTATAGCATTGGTACAGTGCACCATGTATGCATGTGCCAGTAGTCACTGCAGTGCCTGAGTGTCTGCGCGCGTGTGCTCTATTGCATGCTTCACAGCGCCGCTGCTGCACACTGACACATGCTCTATGCTATGTGTTGTGCCCGCTGCTGCTCAATCGCTGATCGACACTACAGCAATGCGTTCTTGATCAAGACGCAGTCTGAGCTTGCACTAGTCTACAATGATGTCAGTGTGTTGGAGAACTTTCACGTCAGTGAGGTAAGAGTGACGCGCGAAAGTGCAATAAGTTGAAGTTGTTCGATGCAATATACTAATGTGAAACATACTTTTCATTGAGCAGCTCTGCACACACCGAAGAGCTGTGTACACGCTTTTGAAAGGCAGTATCAGCTTAGTGTGGCAAGTGCAGTTGTGATGCACCAGCGGTAGATCTAATGTTGTCTGTAAGGCATTGTCAGTGCATAGCAAGCAGCAGCTGCAGAAATGCTTGCAGTACTACCACACTGCTGTTGCCTGCTGTTACTGGTCACAGCACTCGTACATAAGCTTCTCCACTGCTCACACTTTATGCTCACGCAGACACACTGGCATATCGCTTGCGTTTCAATGTGATGTATGTACACACGCTCATGCACACAGGCCTTCAGAGTGCTGCGTCAAGACAGGTGCAACTTCTTCAGAGATGTGGACCCCTTAACAGTGCGCAGCATAAGAGACACTATGATACCACTGGTCATGGCAACTGATCTCAAGTTTCACTTTGACCTACTGGGAGAGTTTAACTCTCACTTGAGTGACATACAGAATGAGATTGGTGAAGAGAGGTCAGTTTTATTTAACGTTTTTTGCACAGTGTCTCGCTATTGTATGATGTGTGACGCGCCAATGACCGTTTGTACCCGCCGTTGAAAAACTGTTACTGTGCTGTTTCTAGTTTGTGCAGTGCTGTTTGTTGCGTAATTGCCTGAGCTTATATAGCATAGAGTTGACGCTACTGCAGTACCAAGTTGGTGATATGCTGCGCTTGCATCGTGTGCTTGTTTCAATCGATTGGTACAGAATAACACTGCTACTTAAATTGATTGACACACAATAACACTGCTACATGACAACAGCAAGACAAGGACCTACTTGTCTGCAATGAAGATATGCATCAAGAGTGCTGACATCAGTCACCCTACTAGAGCTATGTTCCTGCATTTACAGTGGACTAGAGTGAGTAGAAGCTACTTACTACGAAAATCATCTTGTCATCGCTGTGTACTACGCGTTACTGAGTTTTAGCTGTTGATCGCACTGGGAAGCGACACTCTTATAACAGTCGCTCTGGTCGCTAGCAGCGATGCACTATCATTACGCCGTCTGCATTGCAAGTGTTGTACCATATGCCTGTTGAGCAGTAATGAGTATCGCGCATTTACCGACTGTGTGTACACTGTGTACATTGTACTGGTGCATCATTACAGGCTGTGATTGAGGAGTTCTTTCTGCAGGGCGATGAAGAGAAGCGAAGAGGTCTTGAGGTAACAGAAACCTTCAAGTACTTGCACTTTTATATAAAGTTTATGCACACTGAAGTACCGCTACTGCACTCTCACAATAGTGATGTCACAACACCATGCAGTGGTACAACATGTTCTCATCACGCTGTGTCAGTGCCAATACAGTGCAAGTAGTCACGTGCACATAGTCACTGTTTCGCAGTCAGAACTCACGCGCTTGCTGCTGCCTGTGCTAACAATCACTCTGCATGTTGTGTTTACATTTTGTATCATCTGATACTATCCTCACACTGCTGCAGGTGAGCCCGCTGTGTGACCGTGACACAACAGGCATTGCTGACTCACAGAAGGGGTTCATAAACTTTCTGGTCAAGCCACTGTTCAGAAGCTGGGTGAGCTTCCTTGATACACCTGCTGCACAGACGTGCATGACCAATCTTGAGGTATGTGCTAGTACTTAACAGTGTTGTACAGTCTGTAAGTTATGTCTGTAGTGCATTGCATAGCATAGCACAACTGCGGCGTGCGCTAGCAAGATGTGACAAAATGCAAGCACAACCTGATTGTGCTTGCACGGCACATAAGCAAGCAAGTGCTTGCGAAAGAATGCAGCGCACCCCATGAATTCAATCCTGGTATAGCTTCAGTCACAACAACAGCTGTTCTATGCTGCAACAGCTGCTTGCATGCTAGCACTAGTTGCTGGAACTCTCAACAGTGTATGAGAAAGCGTCACACATTTACATTGACGTCATTCGATTGCTTCACACGATGCAATAACAGGTCAATGAAGCTATGTGGGTAGCCAAGCTGAAGCGGGGCGATGACAGTATAGAAGCACTACTACCAGAAGCAGCTAGCTCAACAACAAGCTCAAGCTCTACAGCTACCTTTAGCTCTAGTATGAGCTTCAGCAATGCATCTACTGCTGCTGCTGCTGCTAACACTGCTGCTGGTGCAAGCAGTACCAACCACAACAGCAGTAGTGCAGCGCTGCTAAATGGGGGTCTTAGTGGGTGTGGTTTCAGTCCCCCAGGCGCGTCACTCTCACATTCGAGTTCAGCCACTTTGCCGCCAATTCTGCACCTGAATGGCATTGAAGAGAAGTCTGATGCTGACGCTGAAGACTGCTATGACAGCGCTGAAAACGGTAACAGCAGTAGCAGCAATAACAGCAGCAGCAGCAACAGTAACAGCAGTAATCATAAAAGCAATGGCGATGCTGCTAGTGCTGACACTGGCAGCTTACACGATGACAGCTCTGCTCTGATATGAGCAGTAGTCCCAGTAGCAGTAGCAGCTATACTCAGTGGTAAGTGTATACAGCAGCAGTAGCGCAGTCTGCAACTGCGCTCGCGCTGCTAGTAGTAAGTAGCAGCTGTTTGCTGCTGTAGTGCATGTTAGTACCTGTGTAGTACAGCACTATGTACAAGATCTTGCTGACACAGAGCAGCGCTGTTGAGCGAGCTGCAGCAATCGAATAACAAGTATCAACAACACTGGTGGTTTACTGTCATAGATGGATGGCCTGAGCACAGTGCACACGCACTATATGTAACTATACTACACACTGCTACATGTGGTGTTGAGATGGCAAAGGAGACATGCATATGTGAGTGGTACTCCCTCTTTTCATGCAGTGCAATACGCTCCTTGTAGAATGTAGACAACAGTCCTACTACATTTAACAGTACGATCATTGATATCTGACTCAAATGAATGCTGAGACGTAGAACCGCGCTGGTGCTTTTGTTGCTGCTTGTTGTTATGATCACAGTTCTGTGATGCTCCAGTGGAAACTGTGCATGCCGCCGAACAGCGCACACAGCATCAAGCAAACTTTAACGCAACCCTCACTTAGTAGTGGTAATCAATAGTCAGACAGTAAAAGTCATTGTGTATTGTAATGTATGCGCACGGGTGCGAGCACACAGGTGCTGGCTTTCAGAACATAGTTAATCTGACATCTGTGTGACATAAGCGAACTAGGGTGCTACGCAAACTCCAGAAAAAAACTGAACAGTGTGGAAAAAAATATCCCTGTGTGTGCGCTGTTCGTGTGTGCGATCGGCAAACTAACGCTGCGCATCGATACGTCTTTTCTGTGTATCTTGGGCATAGTACAGCGTTGCTTGAGATAGGAGATACCACTCCTATCACAAGTACTAATATTGCGTCTACTATTGATACTACTACTAACACTACTGCTGGTGTTACTACTTCGCTGTGGCAACTCGCTATTGCGCCTCTAATAGCATCAAGGCAACTGCTGTCCTTGTATCACTACTACAAGTAATTTGACAGCTCAGAACCAATACAGCAGCGTTCTGATAAACTTGTAGTGTCTTGTGAAGAAAGCCAGTAGTTCTTATCACTGCAGCTACTTCACAAGCGGCAGCTGCTAGCGCTGATACTGCTGCTACCAGTCAGACTTACTTACTCTGACTTAACTCTTCGCCAGCACTAGTAGCAGCACTGGTAGCAGCAGCGCTAGTAGCAGTAGCACTAGTAGCAGTAGCACTAGTAGCAGTAGCTGTAGAAGTGGCAGCACTGTATGTAGCTTCACACTGCTGAGCACTGCGGCCAGGCATAAGCACTGCTATAGGCTCGAACCTACAGCCAAGCAGACCAACAAGTGCCACTAGCCTCTGCAACTCTATATGTGGCCAAGGCGCTGCGTCACTAAGTGCCACACTGCTGCTGCTGCAGCTGTTGCATACTGCACGCCACTGCAGCATACATTGCATGCCTGTAAGCCGCTTCGGTATGCGCACCTGTTAAGAGCGCATTTGCAAACAGTAGCGCTTGTTAGTACTACGCCAGCGATAAGTGTCACAAGCGCAAATAGCCGCACAGCACACTGGCCGTACATGCACATAGCCACAGTATACATGATACTTAACAAACATGCTATGTTTGGCTAAGCTGTTGTGATTGTCTGTTGATATCCATAGCACAGTGCTTACCAGCTGCGGGTGCTGCGGTTGACTTGCAGCAGCAGCCCACTGCTGCATAGCTGATGCAATAGCTGACCATGTGTCGCTACTTCCTGTAGAGTTCTTACTGATACAGCGTGCTAGTTCAGCAGTTGCAGCTGAGCTCCAGGCACCTGATTACAGCAATAACAACGAAGCAGTGGTTATTGCTTAGTCAGGCAGCTGAAACGACAGCATTGCAGCGCGTGGTAAGAAAAAGAAACCTGTGTTTGTATAGCACATTCAAGCAGCTTCGACAGTCGTACTATACGTACTCTACACCGCAGATACTGATAGCGCAGTGGTGCTGAGCATGATGTTTCTGCAATACTGAAATGATTGTGTTTGTGCTGATTCGAGCTCA
>AXNI01000828.1:0-10395 GCA_000498555.1 Heterococcus sp. DN1 | reverse complement strand
CACAGCATTAGCCTATGGTGGTGCTGTTGAAGCTGCAGTTGGAGCAACAGCGATCATGAGAAACATCACCATAGAGCGTGCAACTGCTGGGTTTGATGGTGGTAAGCTCAACAAGTTGAAGTTGCACTCACCATGATCAACTTGCTTGCAGTACTGCTGTAGTACAGCTGCCAGCTGTATGTGCTGTTGTGTACTGCGTAGCAACCAGTGCTTGAGAGTGATAGGCTGCTTGTGTGTACACTGACGCTACTATGTATTGTCAATATGAGCAGGTGCTATCCATGTGGAGACAGGGGCATCGTTAGATCTCACAGCGTCTACTATACAGGACTGCAAAGGTGCGTTGTCACTGTATTCACAGTCAACTGCAACGGTCCGTGCATGCTACAATGGACAACTTGTGTGTGTCTGTGTCTCGCTGCAGTAGTGCAAACATGCCACGTTGTAACATGTGTGAGCGCAAGCCTTTAGTGCTCTTCATTTACACAAATGGCCAAGTCGTGCATACGCTTAGCGCGCACACACAAACTGCATGGCTCATGTTCCCACTGATCACTGCTGCTTGTGCTACTACATTCTTCGAAACAGCTGTGACCAATGGCGGCGGTGCTTTTGGTCTCACTGGCTCAGCATTCAACTTCAACAAAGTAATTGTGCGCGGCTGTGTGGCCGGTGACAGAGGTGGAGCTATAGCTACCCTTGGTGATCTGTCAGTCATAGCGTCTGCACTCAACAACTGCACAGGTCTGTGCTATCGCAGTATCACACTTTATCTATTGTGCCTGACAGTATGTGCTGCTGCTACTACTGCTGCTACTGCTGCTGCTGCTACTGCTGCTGCTATTGGTGCAGCTACTACTGCTGTAGCTGATGCAGTCGTGTCACAGCGCATGTTCAGCATGATGCTATGTCATGCATTGCACAGTGCCTTTACGGATCATGCTGACTACCAGTTGTAGCAGTAGTAGCATCAATATGCCGATGTGTTGTATGCGTTGCTCACATTCACAACCGTTGTTATGCTTTGCTCCACCTTACACTGGCGCCTTGTGCTTGCTGTAGGTGCAAGTGGAGGTGCCATAGCTGTAGACGGCAGGGCAGCAGCAAAAGTGTCTATCACTAGCACTACATTCTCTCACAACACTGGCAAACAGCAAGCAGGAGCTCTATATGTACAGTCACCAGTGCTGAGTAGCTCTATCACAGACTGCACATTCAGCAACAACAGCAGTCCCGCTGGAGGGGGGGTGTTTGTTCAAGTACTTGAAGATATGAAGCTACTGATACAAGGCTGCACTTTCACTAACTGCAGCTCGATTAGCAGTGGCGGCGGTGGCTTGCTACAGCAGGGCGAAGAGCTGCGTGTGCAGCTTGTGAACAACAGCTTTTCAAAGGAACTATGCGCAGTGCTGCTTCGCTGGCACTGATCTGAGTGCCTATGGCGGCAGCTGCCTAGATATCTCAGCAGGCTACGGTACTAGCTGGTAAGAGAGTGCTCAATATGCTCTGCAGTCGTGACAAGTGCTTGCCGCAGTCAGCCTTTGCTGCGATAAGAACGTCTGATGCAAGCTTTGGTAGCATCATCGCCATCATCAGTAGCCCGCACGCATCACACAATTGTTAAGTTAAATGCGTGTTGCTGCAGCGCTGTGCGAACACACAACGCACACGTAATTAGCTGTTATTGCTATCGCTACTGCATTGCCGCCGTTCATGAGTGTGCAGACAGATCACTGAACATCAAACTCCGTGCCGTGTCGACACAAGCTCAGTGTGCATGCACTGCGCAACGCTTAACATAGCTCGTGCATGCATGCATCGTACACACCCAAATACACACACAGGCAGTGCTGTGGCGCTGGTCAGTTCGTAGACGCTGAAGCTCGTACCACACATGCCTGTGCAGTGTGTGATCCTACCACTATGGCATGCAGCGACGGTGGTCAGACAGTAGCTACTATCCCTCTACTGCAGGGCTTCTGGCGAGAGTCTCTGCAGATTAGCACTATCAGAAGGTGCTGGAACAAGGATGCTTGCATAGGCGGTGCTCCATCTGTTAGCGCTGCTGCTGCTGCTGCTACTACTGCAGCTACTACTGGTGCTGTTGTGCCACTTAGTGACACTGACTTCGCTAGTGCTGCTGTAGATGGCGCTGCTGCTGACACTACTGCATCAGTAGTAGATGCCTACTGTGCTGCTGGCTACAAGGGCCCCTACTGTGCAGTGTGCAGTGCTGACTACGCATCCTTGGGGCGCAACACTTGCGTCAGCTGCAAAGACTCTGCAAGCGTAGTTGGCTTCACAATCCTGCGCTTCCTTGTGGCAGCTGCGCTGCTGGCAGCTTGCAGTATGCTAGCACTCAAGTACTACAAGGAGCAGGCTAAAGATGCAGCGGTAGGCAGCATCAGCGCTGGTGACAGTGCTATGCAGCTGCTGTTGAGCACGAGCGCATTTGAGCACTACACAAGGAAGGCAGCAGCAGTGTGTGCAAAGATTTTCAAAGGCCTGCGTATACAGCTAGTGGTCTATCAGGTATGTCACATCAACTCATGTAAATGTGCATGTACAATGTACTGTAAGTTTATCGGTAAGTGCATGAGATATCGCAAGTAGCAGCAGTGCTAAGTAAGCATAGTGGTATTGCTCGTTACAGCAGCAGTGTTAGCTATGCATACTAGTATGCAATTGCTTAAGCGCACGTTTGCGTCATTGTTGTATACACTAACTGCTACACTGTGCCTGTATGCACACATGCAACACAAGGAGGTGATCACAGAGTTTGTGAGGATCACTGGTGCAAAGATGCCTGAAATGTACAGGAACTTCTTGCAAAAGCTCAGTTTTGTTAACTTCGACATGGGCTGGCTGCTGCCTGTAGGCTGTTACATCAGTATAGGTGAGTCACGGCTGTAACAGCTACACACACCTCACTACTTCGAAGACTATGCTTTGGTGCTACCTACATTGAGCGTCAGATGATGTGTTGACAGTACAGTGTGTAGCTGTACATCACTAGTACTTGCAGCTGCTGCATAGCGTGTAGTGCAGTGCAGTGCATAATAGTACATCAGCACTCAGTGAGCTTATGCTGTGCATCAGCACTCAGTGAGCTTATGCTGCGGCGTCTCACACTGTTGCTGTTGATGTGTTGCATCGTGCATGCATGCATACTGATGCTCCCCCTCTACTGCTACTGCTACTGTTACTGCTACTGCTGCATCAGGTTTCTATGACAAGCTGCTCCTGGCCACTATCACACCACTAGTGTTCATAGCGCTGCTGTTCACACCACGAGCTCTCAGAGCTGTTTTCAAACAACGCAGCAGTGCACAAACAACAGCAGCTGATAGTGCTAGTAGCAGTAGAGCATTGTGCCTTTCACGGTTATCTATGGCTGCTACAACAGATGTGAGAGTGCTGCTAGAACTGACCTTTTGGATCTTCTCTAGTGTGTCTACCACAGTGCTGGAGACCTTTGCCTGCGAGCCGTTTGCTACAGGTAGGTACAACTAACTGTCTTAGTGTGAGCACTTGTCAGCGTTACAGTTTGTTGCTTGAGTGCACTACACGGCGCATGTTGACAGCATACGCTATACACACACAACATGTCACACGTAAAGGATGCCATGTTCAACAGCTCCTTTGAAGCGCACACAGCATACAACACTAGTGCATGCGAGTCATGCACGTAACACAGTGTCCACAGACCTCAACAAGTTGAACTTTGCAGTTTGTGTCCATCTATACGTGTTTGTGTCTACGCAAACAACAGGCGAGAGCTACCTGCGCGCAGACTACAGTGTGGAGTGCTACACACCACAGCACAAGCTGTACACTGCTTATGCAGCAGTCATGACAGCTGTATACCCCATTGGCATACCACTGCTGTATGCTGTGGTGCTGCGCAAGAAGCGCAGGCTAGCACGCGCAGCAGCTCATGTGCCTGTTAGCTATGACTCCTCTACAACTTGTGGTATCACAACAGCAACATCTAAGGTGCGTGTCTCCTGTGTGCATGCATGCTGCGGCCGTTTAAATGACAGCACTGCATACGCAATGGGCGTCGCTGCGAGCACACGCAAAGCAGCGCTAATTGAATCTCTTTGTACGATCGACGACAAGCAGGACTGCCACTCAACGCGTGCACGCTGCCACTGTGTTCGCTCGTCATATCTTGCTTAATGTGTCGACAGTTCTTATGGGAGCCCTACAAGCTGCAGCTGTACTATTGGGAAGCGATAGAGTGCATTAGACGACTAGCACTTACAGGTACAACTACATGCGCTATCAGTAACTAAGCGCATGTGCGTGGTGTAGTGCGTCGACACACTGGCGCACACCGCATGCGGTGGTGATTGTATAACAGAAGTGTACCATATCGTGCGCAGCACACATTAAATACACATAGAGTGCATTTGATGTATTGTGTTGTGGCATATATTATAGTCTCCACCATGCGTGGGAGCAGTTCTTTCGAGCTACCGACCAACATAGTAGCAATCTATGTATGTTGATCTTAGCGCAGTGTAGCTTACAATACTTGACACTGTTGTCTGCTTTGCACACAAACCACACACACATATATACATGCTTTGCTACACAGGTCTGCTAGTGTTCATTGCCCCTGGCACAGCAGCTCAGAGCGCTACTGCCTGCACACTGGCCTTTGTCACTATACTAATATATGGTCTGGCACACCCCCATGCTAGCTACTCAGACACTGTGGCGTACACCCTAGCGGCTGCTATCATTTTTGTGACAACGTTTGTGAGCCTGCTGACACAAGCTCAGTACACAGACCACTACAGCGAGCGCATCATCTCAGTGCTGCTGATAGTGCTGAATGTGATCTTAGCAGCGATCTCAGTTGTCAAAGGCATGCACGCAGGGCACTCTGGTAACACTGTTGAAGAGACGTTTGCCCCTATCTGTGAAGTCTCAAAGCGCAAGCTGCAAGCACCGACCAACGGTCTAGAAGATTTGACACACTAACACTGTACTGTTAGTAGTAGCACTAGGGTACGCTTTTTGGTTTGTTGTGCCGCTGTAAGAAGGAATATTATCATCGCACACTATTGGTTTTCAACATTGATTGCAATTGACTACACTGCTAGTAGTAGTGTTCTTCCCGCTTAACGCACTTGCTTCATCAAGCTTGTAATAGTATAATCATATCATATACCACTGAGATAATACATGTGCTACAATGCTGCATCTTGTTGCAATTCTGCATGTCGTACTGTGTTCGCGTTGAGTGCGCACTGCAAGCTGTGTTGGCTGCTCTTCGCCATGCATAGTACTGCCGTGTGCTTACATGATGGCAACTGTGAACGCAAGTAGCTGGCACCAAAAACAACAGCAAACAAGTGAGAGTCACTAGAAGTAGGACCAGTCAATATACATGTGATTTGTCATTTGATCTCCCTGCGTGTGCGTGTGTGTGTGTGTGTGTGTGTGTGTGTGTGTGTGTGATGAGGCACAAAGAGTGCACACACCACACAAGTGTTTGTTCTTGCTGCTCTTTGTTGTTGTGACACACATGCACCCCTGCAGTCTGCTGCTGTTCGTCTCTGTAGCTGTGTTTGTTGTGTGACGAGACTGCCAAGACAGCTGCGCTGATGTTGGTGTGTGTGCTACTGTGTACAAAAATGCGAATCTGTTTGACCATTGCCTGACCGTTGCCCTCGGCCCGGTCCCCTCCCCTCCGTTCAAGACCGCTCTGCCTCCTTCACAGGTGACACAACTATCTGCCATATCAAAATCTATGTGTCAAGCTGCATGCTTGCAGCAACAGGCAGCACCTGCGCTTACAGTCACTAGCAGTGAAATTGCTGCAATTCGGACTGTAAAGCTGTGCTACTGCTGCTGCTGCTGCTGCTGTTGCAGCCTGATACGAACAGACACAAGTGGTACCGCTACTGCTACTACATACAAAAGTGTGCGCGCCGTACTCGCTCTACCGCTGCTCATGCTGCTTCTATCAATCTACCTTCCAAGCACGCTACTGCTGCTGCTATCGCACATACACACACACTACTGGTGGTGTGCATATGCGGTCTCTTGTGTACCACGCTGTCACAGCTCTCTACTACTGCTGTGCTGCTACCACTGCTGCTGCTGATGTGGCAACTGACGTCAGCCAAGGGTCTGCCAGCATCTCGGCAGCAGTAGGCCTGAGTGCAGCATCCTTGCTCATAGCTCGCTGCACAAGGGCCTTAGCACTGGCACTGACCCCAGCCCACCGCTCGCCGCTGAAGTCAGGCTCAGTTTCTACAACTGCTCTCATAACATCAGCTTCAGAAGCTGAGCCATACAAATCAAAAGGATGGCAGCCTCTCAGTAGTATGTACATGACTACGCCCAGAGCCCACACATCAGCTGCAGTGGTCACCTCTGCAGCTGCCCCTGTAATGAGCTCAGGAGGGATGTAGCATGCAGTGTAGTCTTTCCGCTTCTCACTGCTGCCTCGGAGTAGGCTGTATGCTGAACCAAAGTCAGCAAGCTTTACCTTCAGCTCCTCCCCAGGGCTGCTGGTGATCAGCAGGTTCTCTGGCTTCAGGTCAGCGTGCACAATGCTGCGAGAGTGCAGGTAGCTTACTGCTTGCAGCACCTGCTGCATGACAGATTTAGTCGTTGACTCAGTGAGCATGCCTTCACGGCAGAGCTTCTCGTACAGCTCGCCGCCTGCAGCCAGCTCCATCACCAGGTAGAAGTTGCTGTCGTCAGCGTAGCAGCCTCTCAGCTGGATGATGTTGTCGTGCACAGCCTCTGCTAAAATTGCAGTTTCATCTCGCACAGCAGTTTCGCTGGTGCGCAAGCGCGCCATCTGCTTGATGGCCACAGACTCTCCCGTCTCATTGTCTACACCCCTATATACGCAGGCGTTGGCTCCTGCGCCCAGGGAGCTCGGGCTGAGGTTGTACCGAGCTCGCAACTGCTGCTGTGGTCTAGACCAACTGTCTCTCTGGTTCGCAACGAGAGACTGCTGCAGAGGTGACCATGCAACTGCTGCTGCATGACACCGAGGTGTGCTCTCTTGCTCGTCTGTGCACAGGGCAGTGGCGGCTAGGAGCGCTGCCAAGGCGGCCACAGGAGCTGTTGCTGCTGCTAGCCGTGCATTTCCAGATGCACGCGCTGCGGCTAGTGCTGCTCGTTGCATTCGGAGCATGATGCTGGTGTGCTATGCTGCTCGAAATTCTACTCCGCGAGCTCTGCTGTGGAGAAGACACCTTTCCCACTCTTGTGTGTATGAAATTGCGTTTGCTGAGCTGTTCAGCGTGCGTATGTCTGATACTGTTGTGAGAGTGCTCGTGCTGTTGTTCTGTTGTTGTTGTTGTCGTGGTTGTTTGCTGTTTGTCACTCAGTTGAGTTCTAACCAAATCGCTGTGTCACAGGGCTCAAAGTGGCAGAACAGAACAAGCCGTCGTCAGGCGCGAAAAACAGACGAATTCAAAGAGACCTTTCAGTTTGAAAACGCCGAAGGCCCGAAAGGGGGTATTGTGCAAATTGAAGTTGACGAGGGGAGAAAGAAGCTGATACAGCGTGTGTACAGTTTTTTTGTACAATGCAGTAATATAGCAGCAGAGCTGCATCAAGCGGCAAGCTTGTTGATATGTTTGTTGGACAGCACTGCTACTGGTGCTGCTGCTGTTTCTCCTTTCGCTTCTGCGTCTCGCACCATCGCCTTTGCCACTGTAGCTGTTGGCATCTGTAGTAACAGCATAGCAGCACAGCACACACATACCATAACATACTATCAATAACAGTTCATCTGCACCCAAAGTATACATGTCGTAGCAGCGCACTTCAACCAGGGCAATTCTGTCGTGGCATTTGCTCGTGCTTGCAGCAGTGATTGTGCTTGAATGCTTGCACTTACCGCTCGTGTGATCCAACTGAAGATCTTCTCATTAAATCTGGCCTTTTCACCACGCCCCAGCAGCCCTGGCTGCCATATGGAGGTAGCTGGAAATTGAAGTGATTTCACGTAGTCCTCGCACTGTCAAGATTAGTTTACACAGCAAATAGGACATAGCAGTTCATAAGACAAGCCGTGTGCTGATCAAACATTGGATTACCAATACAGCAGCTACTACGATATCAGCCAGACAATACAAGCTTGTGCACTGAATGAGTAAATCGTCTCAATTTTAAGAGAGAGGTGAGCTGTATACTTAACGATGACACTGCACAAACAAACTGCACTACAGAAGAACATAAGATTGCCATCAAAGAGAGCTTACTGTAAACTCACTTTGCCCTTAGTTTGCATGTACAGGAAGGGAGAGGATGCACTGGCTCCTTGTGAAGACACTAACGAAAAGTGATGAACCCCTGCTTCTTTGCAAATAGGTGCAATCTGCTCCAAGTAGCCGTAGTCAATCTTGACAAACTCAGCAGCAGAGCCAGCATCCTTGCGGGTGGAGCCCAGGCAGTAGAACGCTGTCGATGTGCCATTCAGGGTTGAAGCTGGAAGCGAGCCTTTGATGTCATCAAAGTTGATGACCTGTACAGTGCAGCAAACATGATTTCGTTGTTAACGAAGTGAACAGTACAAATGATGGCAATAGCCAGCGTGCAGCGCAGGAACGGTTGTTTTGCGTTCAGACGACTGCACCTGTGCAACTTCACCTGCGAGATACATCCCAATTTTTTCCGCATTATTTTGTACTACAGCTTTGCACGCAGCAACATGAACAAAACATGCTTGCAGTAGTCTTTCAGCATCATACCTGCACTAGCAGCTTGTCGGTCGGCGTAGCTGTCCATGATGTCTTGTCTGTAGGTTTCCGAACACAAGCTATTACAGCATCCCACTTGTCAGAGGCAAGCGCCTTTTTGACGACTTCATGGCCTATTGCCCCTGTGCTTCCAAAAACGACTGCACGCATCACTAACAGCAGTACAAGAATTTAATGGCATGTGACTCACCACATATGTTTTCTTCTTCCTGGGACTGCCTTTGTTGCTGCACTGTAAGGCAGCTGAAGCGATAGTTGGCTGCAAAGTTTTTGAGAGCTCTTTCTATAGCAGCTCGTTAGAACTCGCTCAAACCTTGGTTCTTCTCAGAGCAGTGCTGAGCAGCTAACAGCAGTGCATACAGCAGGCTAACCTTACTTGACGATGTCAGACTTTGAGCGCTATGCGAGAACAGCGTTCAAATACATCAGACGCTTTCTGCCTAGAATCATCAAGTTTGCGTCACGGCAGTACAAGCAGCGCAAAGGCAAGGCTGGGCACGAAAAGCCTGGCGCTGCAAAGCCGCATGCAGCTGGTCCAACAAACCATGGCTTGCCAGCTAAGCATGGGCAGCAGCCTGCACAGCATGCAGCAGCAGCAGCGTCAGCTGAGCACGTTGAGATTGGAGAGCTGAAGCGATATGGTGAGAGCTTTCGATACTTACCGCTATGCAAATGATTAAGTGTGGCGTTATCCGAGTCTGGGCTACCAGCTTCACGAAGCAACAAATGTTGTCGTTTGCAGCATGATAACACTGCTACGTGCTTGCATGTATGTCATTGAGGTAGCCATCACTCGTTGAGTTAGACTTCGTAAGCTTTCAGCTTCGCACTGATGCATCTATTCGCACACCTACACGCCAAACTGCATGTTCTACTACAGATAGCGATCTGTACGACTTCAAGCAGTTAGATGCACAGGGGCGCAGAATCTTTCCAGAGGCAGAAGCATTTCGTGACGAAGCACAGAAGCAGGCTCAGTTGCGTGGCAAAGCCTATGATGCTTCTAAAGTTGCCTACTCTGCAGGGGACGGCGGCGAGGCTAAAACACTGAGCAACAAGGTGTGCACAAAATATGCTGTATGATCGCTTACTGCAGTCATTGCCGTTGCTAGTAGGTAGTGCTCTCAGTCAGCAGCGTTTTGGATCTTATTGGTGCTCATGCATACAGACAGCACGCACGTCGCTGCTGTACATGTACGTGCAGTGCACCGCTCTGTTTAGAGTAGGCATCCGAAGACTTCGTACACTGGCCGCACATCAGTTTCATTAGTTTGCTTGTCCAGCACTGCTATAGCTCCCATTTGCCACTCGCTCATATACTGCATTCTGCTGCTATATGTGTGTGTACATCTGAAATAGGGCAAGGAGCACGGCCGTTTAATGGAGGAGGCCAATGCAGCAGCAGTACGCGCAATCTTAGAGCCGCAGCGCTACATGGAGACAGGCTGCTTGGACCTGCATGGACTGCATGTTGCTGAGGCAGAGGCTGCTAGTCGTGACTTTGTACAGCAGCAGCTAGCACTACGGCAGTTTAGCGAGATAGAGATCATCACTGGTGCTGGCCACCACAGCTCTGGCCAAGTAGCTAAGATTAAGGTAATAGCACGCTACTGTTGTATGTTATGCACAGTGTGTTATGTACAGTGCTATGTAT
>AXNI01000744.1:0-11686 GCA_000498555.1 Heterococcus sp. DN1 | reverse complement strand
GCTTTCGCAGAACTTGGTACGCAATCAAGACTTTGTGTTTGAACTATTCAAAAGGAACATGCTGCTGTTTACTACTGTCTTTGCTGGACCAGGTTAGTGTTGTTTTGAATTACGATGATATCTCATAGTTTTCAGTAGTTCTCAGTACAATACTCTGTGAAGGTATGAGATATGGTAACTGTTGTGCAGCAAATCAAGATGTACAGAACATTATAAGCGTGCGTATATATACATTGATGTAGGTGTCTGATAGTTCACAGCGTAGTCATAGTGCTACATTCTGCGGGACTGACACTGTGCTATATACATCTACTGCTGGGTTGCTACAACTCTTATAACAACACACACAACAGTTGTGATCATAGCATTCCTGCATGACCCTCGCAAAGTGAGCATGAACACCATCATCAAGGTGTTCACATTTGCTTTCACATGGGGCTATGGTTTCAGTTTTCTGGCTGAAGTGGTAGCAACAACTGCTGTAAGACTTGGTGTAATGACAGTCACAGAACCTCAAGCATTTGAACTTACACCAAAGGTGCCAGCCATCTATCTACCATGGGTACTCCCAGATCATGGTTATATCATCAAACCACTGTCAAAGTTGATCTTCAATACACTATCATGGTGTGCAGTTGGTCCAGTTGTGGAGCAAACTGCCAAGGTATGCAGTATGCAGTACATTACTCGTACCTTTTCGAATATGCAACGTACAGTTCTAAGTGTATTAAATCGATAAAATGTTATTGTCGTGGGTAGATTGGGATGTAACACATGTGCAGCAGCGTGTTGTTGATCTAGTGCTTCAAAGTGCCAGACTGTTCAGTGACAGTATTAGTTGATGTTAAAGCTCACATTGCATGTATCTTACTACCTCTTTGTGGATGCTGTAGGTGTGGATCACACGTAATACTAATGCACTTAAGAAGCGTACAGTGGAGAACAACAACAGTATTGTAGCTGCTGCTGCTAGTGGTGATAACAGCAAGAAGCTAGTTGACATTAAGATCGTTAAGAAACAGCCTAACATCAAGAACAAAGCTGCTGCTACTACTGCTACTACTACTGCCGTTACTACTGCTACAGCAGTACCAACACAGTGGTTCACACCAACACATGTGCATACTTATCTAGTGTATGTTGTAGTAGCAAGCTTAGGCATGAAGTCAGCTGATAATGTACGCAGAGTAGCACTGTTTATGAGAGCTGGTCATCATAATAAATTCATGTTTGCACTACTCAGGTATGTACTGTATGATACTACCATACTTTCACACTACATTGTGTACATCTGGAGTATATGCACCGTACTGCCTGCATGCTAGCTACAAACCTCGGTGTATACATAGTAGCTAATAAACACTAGTAGTATACCTGTCCATGAACTCCAGGAATCGTATATATACGCTCTGCTGAAGTATGCGCTTATATAGCCTTTGATAAGCCTGCGCTCAACCTTACATGAAACCATTCCTATTTGCTGTGATAACAATAGGGGCTTCTTTCCACTTCAAGAGCTGTGTGGTGCACTGATAGCTATGAATCTAGCCCGTAAAGAGATACTTGGTGATAATCTATCATGGATACAGATATATGGTGTACCAATAGTACTCAATGCATGGGCTAACTTTAGAGGATCAAGGCCTATAGCTAGTCCTTCAACAGACAAACCATGGATTGAGCTACATGTAAGTAATATAGTATGAACTTAGTCGTACGGGTTCTACTGACTATGTGTGCGCATTCTGTTTAGATGCGTAGTTTCAGCAGCTGTTTATGCTGAATGGTAGTACTATGTTCAATTGAGACACATGAATATCATGGATCTAAAATATGAAGTTACCTCGATCGAATCGCACACTGTGCCTCACTTAACACATGCTCATCACTAACAACTTGCTGTTTTATGATGATCAATGCTTGTGTGCTATCAACAGATGTCAGCATTCATGTTTCCTGAAGGTTCTAGCTTCATGGAGTTACTATACAAAGGTGGTGCTCTAGTAGTATTCATCAGTGTTATCATGAAAGCACTGGCATACATCATAACTACATACTGGCGTATTAATAGGCTGCACAACTCTAAGCTAAGGCAACAGTTTCAGATGTCTATGGAGCAACAGCAGCATCACCACCACCAGCAGCAGCAGCGTCAACTATAATACTACTGCTGATACAAATAGCTAGCACTACACAACAGTGCTACTACTTGCTGTCACAGCTGCTGCTAGTGTACACGCTGTAGTATGCGAAGAGTGTGTGTGTGTGCTGCAGTTGCAAGGTGTTACACAACATGAACAGTACGTTGCAGCAGCAGCAGTGACAGTGGCAGCTGAGCACGTTGCAGCAGCAGCAGTAGTGACAGTGGCAGCTAAGTAGGTGAAAGCAGTGCAAACAGGGGTGTTGAATCACTACGCTATGTACAAATACTGCGCTCATAGACTTCAGTAAGGAAGCAGCATGTGGGGAGTGAGGACTTACTCAACAATCAAGAGGGACAACAAGCAAACAAGCATGTAGGCTATATAGGGCTACTCTGATTTCGACAACAATCAACAAGACGTATAGAAACAGCAACAACAATGGGGCAACTGTACATAGCAAGGGCACTGATCATGTGCTGCTATGCTACCACTACTGCTACTACTTTTACTGTACTATAGCAACAACACCAGTAGTAGCAGTGGTAGTAGCAGCAGCAGCACAGCAGCAGGTGGCAAGCAGCAGTAGCAGTAGTGTTTCGAGAACATCCAATTTCGGGGCTGTATATGGGCATGTAGTGAGCAATGGGCAAAAAGGAAGCAAGCAATGTAGTCTGTAGTAGAAAACTGATACTTATGACACTGAGGACTGTGAATGGCGTTTGAAACAAGACAACTGGTGGCAGTACTGGCAGTTGGTGTCTTGTGGAGCATGCAGTTTAGACACTACATATGTGAGGCTGCTGCAGTGATGTGCGAGCGAGAGTGATAGTGCATGCACGGAAATGTGAGACTTTACCGTACAGCAACAACATCAGTAGCAGCAGCAGCTGCGACGACACCCTGTAAATGAATAAGCACTGTTTGATGCTCATGCAAAACCGCTGCAACACACCGCAGACCACGCCAGTGGGAAAGCGTTGCGCACCCAAGAACTTTCTGAAACTGAGCCTGTCGTTTTTGGAATGACGATTCTTGTGTTCCTCCGCTTCCGCACTTTGCTCCTGCTCTGCGTGAAGAGTTGCGTTGATGATAGACGACGACCATCTACCATGGGGACCTTCTTGGGCGCTAGGATATGGCTTACATAGTAATGCAACTCTTGCTAGCTCGGCGTTCGTAGAGCCGGAGGCTGTGCCAGAGCCTCTCACTGCAAAGACTGCACTGCCCTATGATCAGTATAAGCACGCCACGCACTTGGTGCACGATAAGAGATCCTATGCAAAGTTGTTGAACACATTGACTTCTGCTTCCGCACACTTTGATGCTGGCTATGTGAAAGGAGATGTCTCCACAGAGGCAAGCTTTCTCAAAGAGAACTGCAGCAATCTGGACGAAGTGCACTTTACGGTCAGCAGCAAGGTCATGTTTGAACCCCTAGTCTTCTGCAACGGCAAACAGCCCAAACTCACAGAAGCGGTAAGCTGTCCAGTTTGCATTGCATTTCAGCGAATGTTCAATCTAAAGTCCAGCTCGACAGTTCGTGCTGCAAGAGGCTCATCGCTTCTGTGGACTTGCGTTTGTGCTGCTCGAGCAGGCCAAAACTATGTTGGGAAAGCCAAATGGTACAGCACTCTTTAAAGCAACATATGGTCCAGCTTACATTCATAGCTGTGTATATGCTGCAAGCTATCATGCAGTGATAACATCAAGTGTGTCAGATAGGACTGATAAGAAAGCAGTTGCACTGAGCTTAGAGGCTTCATTTCAAACAGCTGCTGGAGATTTTGCTACAGTCAAACCCATCAAGAACAACATCAACAGATCAGTGACGGTAAGCTGTTGATTTTGGATCATCAATAAAGCAATGTCTTGTGCGGCTTTTAGTACATATTTGGTGTGTGACCCATGCAGTGCTCTTATTTTTTGTTTGATATGTGTTGGGTATGCAGAACATTGAAAACAAGAACGAGTTCCGTATCAGAACACTATCACGTGGTTTAACAGTTGCGCCACCATCTCAAACTGAGCCTACTGTACCAGCAGTACCAGCAGCAGCAGCAGCACTAGCTGCGCCTGCTGCAGTACCAGTTGCTGATACTACACCTACTTCTGCAGTCACCAGCAATTTCACAGAAACAGTTGGCAGTAATGCAGCAGAGTTGCTTAAGATACGTGAAAAAGCAGATACTGTTGAAAGTGCACAAGGGGGTATACCACTATTAGCTATACTGAGACCATATTCACAACTCGCTGATTACATTGAGGTGTGTGATGTATCACAGTATACTATTATGACAATCTATTATACCACTGTTGGCAGTGCCTGTGCTATTAGTATATGCACTGGCCTCTTACATAGCATACTACACAGCACATATGCGCATAGCGTTTCATATCGTGCTAATGCGCACATCTGCAAGCATTACAAGCAAGTGATGATCAAGTACTTGCCTATTGTGTACTCGGGAGTGCTTGCTTTTTGATGCCTTCGCGTGACACAGCTAACGGTGTTGCTGCTGTGACTGTTCTCGTGCAGGTTGTTTCAAGTAACACAACTACCTGGGGCCGGTTGAATGCTGCTGCTCTCAAGATCACAGAAGACGAGTATAGTAGGATAGATGCACTAATTGACAGTAAGTTATTCACAGTATATACTATCATCTATAACATTTACACATTATTTGTTGTGCTATTGCTATATGTCAAGCTTCCGTTCAACGCAGGCTTGTAGTGCTATATAGATCAATTGCACTTTTATGTAATGTGCTTGTCAATGTATGGTCCTAAGATAAGATAATTATGTTATTTGTCATACATTACATGTAGATGTATGCTTCTATGTATGTGCGTTTCAATTGCATCACATTTCAAACACAAACAGCTGTCGAAGAGCAATTGAAGCTTGATCAATCGCCATACTGCTTACGCTGTCTGCGTTCTGCAAGAAACAAACTAGTAGCAGCGCGCGCAACATTTGATGAGACTGACTGGTACAACAAAGCTACTGTTAACAGCTTTCTAAAGTGGCTTGTTGCCAAGAGTCATGTAGATGAAAAGAGCCTGAGCTCAAAATGCTGCAGTGATCTTAAGACAGCAGTTGATAAGACATCAAACTGGGATCAGATGTTCTGTGCTGAAAAAATGGAAGCTGATGTCAAAAAAATCCTGACGGTCAAATACGGTGCGTTGTTAGTGATGTACTGTTTGTGAGATAGTACTAGTAGTAGATGCTGTAGTATTCGATGCCTGACACTCTGGACTCACACCGCTTGTTAACGATTGTTGATCAGCTGCTGTATTTGCACCATCACTACTGTATACTAAGTTGTACTGCAATGCTTGCATTGTTACTGTCAGCAGAGCCGTCAGAGCTATGGGGAGATGCAAGCCTTGATGTAGCAAATGCATTTGATGATGGCACTTCTGGCAGAATACAATCTATCAGGGTACACGTGTTGCTATACATATGCCTACATACTTCTACAGTACACTGGTGTTCACATGCACATGTACACACTACTACTGCTATCAGCGCTAACGTGCTGTTACAGACGATAGTACACTGCTATTGCTACTACTGTGAAGTTTACTACTCTGACTGTGGTGCACTATTTCTACAACACGTTGATTCGAATCTACAGATACGGTCTGTCAAGAGTCACGTGGTAAGTGTTGAAGTAGATTACACTGGTCACACTGGTAGCATGGCCTTTTCACAGAAACATGGCAATACCAGCAACAAGTACAAGACAAAGCCATGGTGGCAACTTGGCACTAAAGCAACAGAACAAGTGCTAACACTACGTGAAGGTCAACACTTAGTGAGCATCTCTGGTACATATAAGGCTGATAAGATCGGTAAACCAGTACTAATACGACACGTACAGTTTACTGACAACTCTAAGCGTGTGCATGGGCCTTATGGTAATGCTGTAGCAAATGCTATTGAACTTAATCAGGAGCGTGTTGCTACAGCAGAAGAGCTTGTAACTGGGTGTCAGTTTAAGTATACGCCCGGTGATGATGGTATCATCAGATCATTCCGCGGTCACGATGCTGCTATTGGTCTTGCAGCTATTGGTGTCAACTACAGTCTTGCTTGTAAGCAGCATGATGTGGTCGCCAGTAGCAGCAGTAGTAACAACAACAATGCAACAAGTACAACAACACCATCACTAACAGCAACAGCAGCAGCAGCAACAACAGCAGCAGCACCACCATCAGCAACAAGCTCAGATGAAGTAACAGCATCAGTAGCAACACCAGCAACAATAACACCAGCTGACACTACAGCAACAACAACAGCAGATGAAACAACAGCAGACAGCAACATCATCAGAAACACCAACACCTGATGCACCAACAGCAATATCAGAAGCAATAACATCAGTAGGAACACCAGTAGGATTGGCAGTTGTGTCAGCAGCTGACCAAGTACCACAACAAGACAAAAGAGCAACAGTATGATTTATACAGCTGCGTGAGTATGCTTAGTGTATATGCTTAGTGCAGCAGTTGCAGCGCAGCACAAATTGTAAAATGTTTTTTAAGACACGGTGTAATGAAGCACTCACTCAGCAGATACCTAGTTTAGCATATGCAAGGCAGCAGATACCTAGTGAGATGTGCCCTAAGATAATGTAAAGATATAATAAAGTGTAGCCTTGATGTAACCGTAACCGTAACCGTAGCCGTAACCGTAGCCGTAGCTTTAGAAAGTATTGACTGTGTAGTGTATCAGTATCTATAATTGGCAACAGTACTTGTACGTAGATAGTAAGCGCTACCAGCGTACAGCACCACAGCGTGCGTACATCATAGTATCTTTGGTGTCATTGTAGCGAAACTGAGCATGAGATAAAATGGTGTAACAGTAGTTGAAACTTGACAGCAACTCTCTTAATGCAGCATCTTGGGCACAACATTGGTACTTGGTGCTGTATAACTATCCACGATGCATTGTTGCTTTGTGAGCACATCATTGGACTGGTGTGCTTGCTATGATAATCTTATAGCAATAAGTACATCAGCAAAAACAAGCAAAAACAACGCAGTGTACAAGTATCATGATGTCGCAAATTCATGTATATTGATGAACCCCCGGGGGACGCTTCAGTGACACCAGCACCATATACCTTAAACCACCTGTACAACGTGTACAGTTTGTTGTAGTAGTACAGTAAGTGTATATATGGAATAACTTTTGTTAACGACAGTAACAAACTATGCATTCTTTTAGTTGCTCCAAATGCGTCATAGTAGTGTCAGTAAAGTGTATACATAGTACACATCGCTCTGTACACATACTGCAAGTAGTTAGCTGACTGTACTGATACTGTGCATCCGCTTTGATTGAGCACTACATGTGAAACCGCAGATACTGTAAAAACGATGCAATCACAGAGTAGCAGTAGCAGTACTACATCTGTAGACAGTTCATATAGTAGTAATAGCATTGCTATATATAACGATATGTGCTATACATTTGCTTTACTTACATAGGTGGAGGTCTTTCTGTATGAGCAATACCAATGAGTGCAGCTAACTGATCCCAACCAAGCAGTCTCAGTGGTAGCGATGCTGACTTGATATACTTTAGTGTTACATTCAGTGAAAATGTGAAAGCCTATAATGATACATACATGCATAACACACATAACATACACAGTATATGTTATGTATCATCAGTAGTAGCACATTATAAGGGTGATGTACGAAGTGTGTTTCAGATGTGTAGCAGATACAGATTTGCAAGCGATGTGTAATATAACAAACACAATCACCTAGTGTAACAAACACAAATCCAGAATATGCCATAGCAGTTATGCCCCTTCAGTACGAACTATGCCTTGTACTACTCTTCTGCATGAGCTTATACTACTGTGGAGTACACATGTAGGCTTATACCATCATCTTCGTACTGCTACTAGTATGTACGCCGCCATATTGAATAGTGTAATATAAAAGTGTTATGTACATGCATGTACGCAGTACCCCTATATACATCCTACTGCTCTGTACTCTACTTTTGTACTCCTATATGTACATATGTGTGCTGGTTCATGATGTCTTGAAATGCTTGCTGCTACTGCTACTGCCTGCTGCTGCACTGCTGCTGCTACTACTGTTAAGTGTGAGCCAAAGTGGTGAATGATCAGAAGGTTTTCTCATATCAAGTGGAAGCAGTGTGCACTGAGCCTGTTTTAGCAGAGTATCACTCACGAGCGCATAGTCAACACGTGATTGGTTACCTTCGTTGGCTTTGTACTGACACTCATAAGTATACTGCTTACTATATGGATTAGATTCACGCCAGACATCATGTAACTGCAGTTTGTGTAACAGCTGGTGATTGAAGAAGTTACGTTGTGCTGCATGCCGGCCTTTCCACAGAGGCACATTAGAGTCATCTGCTGATGCTGTCACATTGAAGTCACCAATCACAACCACATTGTTGATCTGCTGTTTTAGTGCTACTATCAGTTGCTCCAAGTTTCTGTCATATGCGTCACGTACATCATGACGGCTAATGCCAGCAGCATCTTTTGTTGCTGTACCGTTTACACTGTAAACACCTACAATTGCTAGCTGATGATTGTTTGCTATGATTACTATTACTCTGGCTTCATTGTCCCAATTTGGCTTATATACTTGACATTGTGTCACAATAACGTCCTGTATGTACACAGCCATTCCGTCTGATCCTCTGCGATGTAAAGGCTGCAGTATAACCAGTGTGTAGCCATCAAGTAGTATGTTTGCATAGCACTTTCTAACTCGGTTAATAGCGTCTTGGCGTGTCAATTTGCTCTCATCAAACCATAGCTTTGCCTCACCCAGTACTATCACATGTGGCATAGTGTGTTCATTCAGAAAATCAGCCATGTAATCTGCTGTATCATTGATGACCTTAGCAACTGGAAAGCCGCCCTTCGATGTTACAAGATAGCTTGTATTCTGAAACACTATATGGAATGGTGCTGGCATTACAGCATTACTGTCCATATCTGTGCCTAAGTCATCGAAGTTGCCAATAGCATGAGAGAGTGATGCTCCTTCAACTTGCTGTTGCCAATGCAGCAGTCTTGCTGATTGCATATAGCTGTCACTGCTATGAGACATCTCAGGTGCACTTTGCTCGCTTTTGTACATAGTAGGAGGTGCCATGCTGTTGCGTAAGGCTTGCTGCAAATCAGCATCGTTCTCTTCAATGAGAGAATCAAAGGCCTTCTGTTCATCGTCATCATCATCTATCTCAATCACTTCATGTACTGCAGCTGACATGTTTTATGTCACCGAAATTCAGTAGCAATCTCACACTCTTTGATTTGCTTCCTCAGCAGTGAGTAAGTCGCGGTGAGTTGAATTTTGGGCCCAATGCGATGCTGTGCTCAAATTTAGCAAGTAAAAATATGTGTCCAGCATGATGAACTTCAATATGAAACCGCTGCTTAAACAACTGTGATGCTGCCTCAGGCTTCGCTTTCGCTGCTGCATAGCACATCACCATCATGTTCTGCCTGGTTGAGTCTGCCACAATGTTCAAGTAGTCAGAGTACCGGTTCGCGAGGCCTTTCACGCAGAGCCAAGCACCGTAGGTTGCAACGCGTTTGCATGGCCTTGCAGCCTCAACTGCCTGACACTCCACCTGAAGATCGAAGCTTGGGCAGCAGAGCCAGCAGGCGGCGCAAAGGTGTGCAATATTGGTGTATACCTGTATGGTGATAGCTCAGTAACTGTGTGCTGACAGAGCTGCTACCAACACTGTGGCTGCCAAACTGTTGCATCTTACACAGGTTTGCAGAAAGGTAAGAAGACAGCAGCACCAGCAGCAGCAGAGAAGAAGCCAGTAGTACTGTTAAAGCGTAGTAGTGCATGGGCATGTATTCAAGGGTGTGGTGCATGCTGTTATTTACAACCAAGTGAACGACCAGACCTTGAAGGTATAGTACAACACTATACATCAACAACCCTGCATAGCAATGATGGTACACTGTACTGCTCAGTGCTTTTGCCATGCTGTAGTGCAGCAATACATTGGAAACTGTGTGACTTACTGTTTTACTGCTGCTGGTATGTGGTCCAATTTATACAACAAATCCTTTAATGAACAGAGTGGCTGCCGGAGGAATCATTAGCACTATATAAGTCAATGGTAGCAGACGATGGTTGGTGTAAACACTACGACAAAACCAACAGGGCATGCACAATCTATGAGGATAGACCCTATTTTTGCAAGGTGTGAAACTGCATTAGCACTAACCAATTCTTATCACCAACATAGCGATATTGATCGTGGTAGTGTGCATGCATGCTTAAGGTCATTTTTACATGATTGCCTGTCACGCACATTCAGGATAGTGCACTTTATAACACATGACACGCACCGTATAACACATAGACGCATAATACACTGCTGCTATCGTTTGTGTTACGAGCAGGTCACACCAGTAACATTTAATGCGATGTTCGACATAGAACCAGCAGAAATGGAAGATTTTTGTACAAGTTGCTGCAGAGAACAAATCACAGATGTGTACACTAAAAGTTCAGATGAAATGACACGATTCAATCTTGCAATCAAAGACTTAAAGAGTAGTAGTACTAGTAATATAGAGATGACAATGCCAATAGATCCGTTTGATGGTAGAGATAGAGCTGATCAAGTATATGATTGGAATGCTACTGTCAATACTGATACTACTGATTCTGATGCTACTGACAGTGATGATACTAGTGATGATACTATTGATGCTGATGCATCTAATGATGTCGATGTGATTGCTGATGGTCAACAATGAGCACAGCACAGCATAGCCATAGAGTTTCAACGTTTCACGCTGCAGCAATGTATACAATGCAAACACAGTCAATTGTACAACCCGTATAAGCATGCTGTTTTGTGAGATCACATGTGTCTGCTTTGTGTGGTTCAATGTGCACTAGGCAGCAAAACAAGAACACATCACTGCAATACTATTCAACTGCATGATGTATGAATTTATAGCAGTAGCATGGCATGATAGCCATACTAATGTGTCTCATTTGATAAAGCGTTATGTGTGTACAAACACATCAGATAGTGCTTTTCGTATAACGCACATTATATGCACACATACATTGCACACATGTTAACGTGCAGTGCACATGTTGTGTTACATCATGTATATGTACACAGTGAAACATCTATAGCATTTGACTATCTATCTATATGTTCGCGATGCTTGCTCTGCATCACTGTCATAGTTATCAGTATGTTGCTGCTGCTGTAATGACTGTGTGTCATCAACATCATCATCAGCTACATAAACATCAGTGTAGTCATCATAGTCTACTGCAGTAGCATCATTCACTGCATACTGCTGCTGATGCTGTTGTTGTTGCTGTTGCTGTACTGCTAATTCATTACGACTGTCTATCCAGTCATCATCATCATGTAAGCCATTACTAACAGCTGTAGTATTAGTAGCAGTAGCTGTAGTGTCAGCATATCTGTCTACATAGGATGCAGATGCAGCTATCTTCTGTAGCACATTGTAGTT
>AXNI01000739.1:0-11474 GCA_000498555.1 Heterococcus sp. DN1 | reverse complement strand
ATGTACTGCACTGACACAACTGAAATAACACAGGTAGAGGCAAAGGACAGATTAAAGAAGGCATTTGATGAGGCAACTGCACAGTCTGAGGCTGAGTCTAAGCAGAGGTGGGCTAAACTAGAAGAGGATGTTAAGAAGACTAGTGCTAGCATTGGCATCTAAACAAAGTGACTTGCCACAAGTGACTCGCCAAATGCAAAACAAGAGATTCTTCATAAACATCAGCCACTTTTCATACAGTACCACTACACCTTAGTTCAACCAGCAAGACCGCAAAGCGTTGCTCTACAGCTCTCTCTCTCTCTCTCAACCATTTGCTACGAACGAATCAGTGTCAGAAGCGGATATCGCCACATAGTCTCAGCAGTTGCTGCTGCTAATACTATCTACTACTATCAATAATAATCTAGACAAATAAAAAGTTGACTGCAGAGCGCGTGATCTTGTTGGCGGTTTGTTGTTGTTTGAGTGATGTTGTTGTGCTCTTATCCCCTCGCTTGTATTGCAGCAGGTGGCCACTGCACAGCTGAATATAGCAAAGAATCGAAGTAACGCGAAGAGAACAAGATTATCGAACATCATACTCACATAGTATATACATGCTTTGTATTGTACAGCGCACAGACGCTACAACCAGCTAGCACCCTCATGGCTTGTAGTGTATAAGCATAATCAAATAATACAGCAAACATCGGTTTTGCTCATTAGCAAGCTACACATGTGCTGTTAGAGCACTTCCGAGCTACTACTGCTACTGCTAATACTACTACACTACACGGTAGTTAGCACATGTGCATTGCGTAGTACACATTCCGCTGTACACGTTGTTCCTTTCTCTACAGCTACTGTCTACAATCTACACACGCGCATAATACACAGAACAAGTACTCATACAGACTACAGCTAACGACCAGTAACTGCTACTACTACTGCAAATATTGTTGTTGCTAGTGTTGCAGCAAAGGGACGTGATGTGTACACACTGCTACCCATTTTACAGCCATTACACAACCAGTATCACTACATGCTACACATTGTTTCACACTGCTTGTGATGGTGTGTACATGCCTGCGCTCCCTACATATGTCGCTCAATCGCCATTGCTACAACTGCTCATTACTTTCGTTTGCTACTCCAAACAACACTGTTCTGTAGCTTGACTGTCAGTGCACCGTGGCAGTTCAGCACAGCATTGTACTGTCCAAATGGTTGCTTTTTAGTAGTGTTACGCCATACACAACGTCCATTGCGCATAGCTTCAAGTACTCCAGTGTCTCTTAAGCGCAACTCAACAGCATTGCGCCTGTTGTGATACATCAAAGCGCACATACAACAACAGTAGGCACAGTACAAGTTGGCATAACATTCCTAAACATGGTGCTGCTCTACAAAAAAATACGCAGTTGGCGAGCGAGCATGCATCGTAATGAGTTGCTGCTACTCCGCAGATGCATAGTATAAGCTTGCGCAGCATGACATCTTATCAGCAATTGTTGCATTTACCTGTTCAAAGCAATGTTGCCATTACGTCTTGACACAGGTACAGTCTTGACAACATCCTTAGCAGTAGTAACATCACTTGTAGCAGTATCGCTGTCAGCGTTTAATAACTGTTTCTTGCGATGCTGCTTGCTGCAGTGCTTAGCGTTACTGTGACAGAACTTACGCCAAACAGCTAGGAACCTTAACCAAGCAAGCCTGCACAGTGCATATTGACAGCAGCATGCAGTCATATACACACAACTGTGATCAGCGCAAAGTAAAACATCGCAAGCTATAGTTCGATACACACAACTAGGGGTCAATGTGAAGGACGCATCCAACTGCGCTGCAATGCGTTCAGCATGTGAGCAGCGGACTACGCGTCATACTGATCATTGAAACCGATACTGCCAATAAGGGTATATCAGATTTGCAGGCATACACATCGAATGCTGTGTTGAGTATCTTACCTATTACGTCGTGCTTTAGCTTCCCAAACAACTTCCACTTGCTGCAGTTGCTGTTCACTTGCAGTTGTGCCATCAGCAGTGTGCTTGTATACAGCACTACCCTTGATAGCTGTTCAATATCAATGCAGATGGTACAAACACAAGTATTGCAAGTCATTAGTGCGACTATACGAACAGCACAATCTGCATCCTAGCACTTTGAAGCTTGTCACTTTTGTCAAAAACATGATCAGTGCGAAAACATCAAGTTATAACTGTTGAAGTTTGCGGTTACCTTGTAACGGTGTGCCTCTGCAGATGACTACACTACCATCATCACGTAGTGCTAAGTAGTAATCACCAACAAGGTTCACATCAGTACTATCAGTAGCAGCAGCAGTATCAGCGTTTGATGTATCAGTGTCAATCACTGCTGTGTCACCATCACTACTAGTGGCAGTAGTAACAACGTCAGTAGGTTCTTCGTCAATAGATGTCAAGCACTGCCCTAGCTGCAGTGCTTTGCCTGGTGCATGATGCAATAGCACATACATATACACAGTTGTACAATGATCAGCAATTCGTGTAATAGTGTGTTGTGTGTACAAGAATAGATGACTGTCACAATTTGAGGGCATCACATATACGCACACGAGTGCGCACTGTCAGCGTGTTCGCTCTTTGACAACGTGGCCTGGTCAACCAGACTGCTAAAGCTTTGCATAATACTTCATAAAGGATAGTCATAAGTGTACTTTAGCATATACCTGGTGTGAGCTGCTGTGTCTGCTCAATTACTATAGCTGCTGCATCATCATCAATAACACCACCATCCTCTTCGCTGTCACTGTCGATATCAGTATCAGCCTCCTGATCAGTGTCGAGCTGTGACACAACTACTTTCACTTCATTCTTATTAGCGGTAGTAGTAGTTGTTTGATCATTTACAAATACTTTACGTAGCATGTTCTTGAATGCTGCCCACCAGCTGCCACTGCCACTGCTACTGCTGCTTGTCTTAGCATTCCCATCATTATCTACCACTTGTAATGCTTGCTCGGATGCCTGTAATTGTCAAAGCAACAATGTCATGCAAGTATCAGTAACACTGTGTACATGCGTAGCATTCGACACTTTTGAGTGTGAGCGTACACTTTCAGCACTTGCACTACAACGACGTTCATGACATCTACCAACAAGTGTAGATGCATGACACTAAGAATAAATATACACAGACACGCAACAGTTTGCAACCGATATCACCATTACAAAGAACACAACAAGTTTTAGCACAGCTTTATTGAGCTAGTTGGGTAATACACCTAGCCGTTAGAGTTGGCTTGACAAGTATATGCTGCTTGTGATGATGTTTGTGTATCACTTGCACGCTATTGTGTGTATCTTGTGTCGGGTGTGCCGTGAGTACTGAATAACATCGATAAAGACAGAATGTGCAGAGAACAAGTCTCGCCAGTTGTAACCAACAACACCATCTGTCTATCCTGTTAGCAGACTTGAAAAACGCAATAGTTTACTGCTACGTGTAAAACAACTGCTGCTGCTACTGCTACTAGTGCCACTACCGCTACAGTGCTACGAAATGTAGCACACAGGCTTGCACATTGCACACACAAATTTTGTACATATACTGCTTATGCTACGGTCACTACTACTACTGTCACTACTACAACAGTAGTACTACAGGTGTAACAAACACACTGCAGTGCATACTATATGCCATATTGAACGTAACTTCAAACACAGCAAGTAGTGCAAGTGTGGCAGCTTTGTGTTAGGTCTATAGTACACTGTCGATATCAGTCTCAATATCAGCAATGACTGTTGTGGTGCCATCATGCTGCAAATCAGCTAATGATGTTGATGCTGTTGTTGATACTGTTGTAGTGTCAAGTTGTGCTATACCAACCTTGTCAGCTGCAGTGCGTTTACTGTCAAGATACTGTGTCATATGCTGCTTAGCAAGCTCAATCCACCGTTTAAATGCATCGCCTTGCTCTGTTATTGTGTCCCGCTCAATCTGCTTGCAACAGTTTTGTCAACATGTATACGATATCAGCATAAACACGATGTACGGCATCTTTGTCGAGTTTTAATCTGAGTTTAGACACATCAATATGTAGCATGCACTGCAGTCTGCACATTACTGCAAGCCAAAGCCATAACACACTCCAATCCCTGCAAGTGCACTGAGGCATATGCAGTGCAACACTGCACGATACTTTTTTCAAGCATTCACAATGGAGCAGCAATATAAGATAAAGCCACTACTTCATCTGAATAGTATAGCAGTATTAACACGAGCATCACCTTGCCCTTAAGCCATGTATCAGTAGTAAACTGCACCCACAGCTTGATAGTCAACTTACTACTACTACCGACACTGCTCACAGCATGATTATCATCATGAGGGTTTGATACTGTGTTATCGCCACTATCTTGAGCTGTAACACTCCATAGACTATGTACAGTGAAGTAGTCTGCATATGGTATGCCAGACAGCTGTTTACACAAAGTGTTGACAATGTGCCAAGATAGAGCAAGGCCAACACAACATGAAGCTGGTGATCAGTGAAACGCCTATTCACTTCAAAACGATGTTGACCACAGATCAAATGAGCCAAAATCTTGCTGGCCAACGCGTGCTGTACAGCAGCCAAGTACGAGATTGAACGCAGACAGACAAGTAAAACGTGGTTCCATCTGACAGCAAGTCAAGAAATAGTTGCTGCGTCAATCCTTACCTTAGTTTGCTCTGCAATGAGTAGTGTATTAGCAGCATCTCCACTTTCATTATTACTGTTACTGTCAGCATTGCTCTCTGTATATGCTTGTATCTTATGTGTACCAGCATGACTTGGCATCCCAGGGAAGCGAGTCTACATAGTCATAAAATCACACAAAAACACACAGCAATCGCACAGATTGCATCGCCGAGCTGATTAGCAACTAGACAAACCGCAACATGTTATCGATCTGTGTTTGCAATAGAGATGCCATGTGGCGCTTGACATCTACATAAACGAGCTGCTGTGCTTACACTGACGAAAGCTGTAACACTTGCAATGTGCTAGTAGTACCTTGACAGGGTGCTTGTAGTCCAGATGTCTAGATGTGAAGGCTAAGCCATCGCTTGTTTTACTATCACTCCATGAACCTACACTAACATCCTTGTCTTTGCCATCCTCAAAGACTTGCTGCAGAAAGTCTTGATTTTTGATTACTGCTAGGAAGTCCTGCAGCACATCATGAACATACATATTTGATGCATCAGCAACAACACATTGCTATAACTGTTGCGCTCGTTCCGGAGAGACAGAACACAACATCGGGACTGTGAACTTGTTGGCTACTGACCTCAGGAGTGCCAGGGAAGGTCTCATCCACTACAGTTGTGACAGTGATGCCATGTTTGTTGTGCTTGTTCTGATCAGGAGCCGCAAACGCTGGTGTATCATCGCTAACAGCTACCGGCTGCTCGCACTTCACACAGCAACTGTGATATGTGTGATGGTACATGAGGTTGATCGAGGGCATCAGTGATGTCAAATGACTAATCCGCTCTTTAGTGTAGATAACTCTGTGTCGATAATGGCACACAAGCTGTGTGCTCACAAGGTAACATTGAAGGCTTGAACAGAATATTAGGAGATAGATCTATACAAGCAGCAACTTCTTGTGGACAAAGTTGTACCCATAGAGAAGACCTAATAATGCAAAGCTCAAGCCTCGAGCAGCCACCATTCGTGCACACAGCTTGTGTTTGGCGCCCGTAACGCTTCTTCGATAACGGCGCGCTCCTGCACCTCATCCTGTTCTCCTCTAGAGGACCTCGCTATGGCTGATCAGCAGAAGAAGAGCATTGAGGCCATTATCAGCCGAGCTAAGCAGCTGCAGCAAGATGCTGCAAGCTGGGGGGTTACGGTTTGTGATGAGCGAGAAAGAGTGTGCCGTTCTGAAGGCCGAGCTCGAACCACTACAGCTAGAAGGATGCAGCATCGAGCAAACTAGAGCGCTAGTAGACAGCCCAGATAGGGCTGACTGCATCCTACATGTTGGCGAGAGCTTTTATCATGCACACTCTCAGCTGCTCAGCACGAGATCCCAGTTCTTCATACTTGTTTGAGACAGATTTTAAAGATCGTGACGACATGGTCATTGGCCTGAAGATGCCTGATGTCAACAAGTACGCTTTCAGTGTGTTTCTGGAGCACCTGTACACAGGCGTGATCCCTGATGATACACTGTTAGCACGGCATGCAATAGCGCTAGCACTGAACGCACAGTTTGTGGGAGCTGATGACCTCTACAAAGCATGCATTAATATTTTGGTGAACAGCTGGCGCGATGTGCAGAAGGCGAACCCTGGCGCATTGAGTGATGTACCAACAAGTCTGGTTGATGATGTGCTTAACAACATGAGTGCATCTGATCTTACTGATAAGGTATATCTGATGGCAGCAACGTGGAGCAGTAATCGCAACGCTGAGCTATGGGCACAGTTTGTGCGGGCTCAAGTACAGCAGCCTGACTTTGTGACATATCTAAGTCACACGCTGCTGCAGCAGTGGCACACAGAAGCCGACGCAACTGACAGCTCAATCAGCAATATTAGCAAAGTGCTGGAGCTAGTGCCTGAGAGTCTTTGCTACAGCGTCATGCAGAAAGCTGTGAACGACCTTACAGAGGAAGTGAAGCGCCTCAGCACTCAAATCATACGCAGGTGTGCATAGTGACGTCAACCAGCATATACTGGAAGCTAGTGTCGACGAGGGGGCCATAGCTGAGATAGAGTGTGTCTTATAAATGAATTTTGAAGTAGTGCGTAGTAGCAGCTGCGACACTAGTGAAGTAGTGAGGAGCAGCACCTACGCACACTGTTGATTTTCATCAATGATCATAGCTAAGTGGTTGTATATAAGATCTTAGGCTTTCCCTCAGCGCAAGCTTGTAAGAATATAACATGATATACTAGCTCACACGCAGCGATAGAGCGCAGATTGCATGAGAGTACCACAGCACATACTTTGCTATGACAAGCAACTAGACAGGGGTTGGTCAGCAATGCACTTATTGATAAACACAGCACACCTGCATACCTTCGTGTCTACACGGCCTTAAGATATCGTTGTCAATTGCCTTGCTGCTTAGCGATGTGGTATGCATTTGCATGTCACAATGACACACTGGTAATGTCTTGAAGTCTGGTGTTCACATGAGCACATAATCACTCAGAGCAGCAATCACATAGCAATTGGCTGTTGGATCAACATGCAGCAGAGTCAGACTGAAGGGATCGAAACTGTACTCGCACAGACTGAACAGCTGCAGCAGCAAGCAGCCCGCCTCGGCTATCAGCTGGTTGTGCAGGCTGATAGCGCAACTGCTGTCTTACTAAAGTGAGACACTGCTGATGCATGTGGCACTGAGCATGGCGTGCTAACTGAGCTTCCTGTTGATGCAGCAGAAGCTCTGGTTGGCAATCCGCAGCATTCAGATCGAGCTCTACAGATTGGTGATAAAGTATGGCCTGTACATTCATCTCTGCTGACTTGCAAGTCAGACTTTTTCAAAGCTTTACTAGGCTCTAGCTTTGCTGAGCAGCAGCAAGCTGTTGTCACCGCGCAGCTGCCAAGCACAGATCAAAAAGGTGTTGAAGTCTTGTTGAAATTCCTCTACACTGGTGTTGTGCCTACATCTTTCGACGGCAGCAGCCAGGCTATCGCTGTAGCATACAATGCACACTATGTATCTGCAGACCCGCTGTACACAGCGGCTGTGCAGTACATAGCTCAACACTGGAGATGCTATGAGAACACTGCAGCTATTAGCAGTATGTCAATTGCACTAATGGAAGATGTACTAGCACAACTGCCAGCTGATGACATTACACTAAAGGTCAAATTGATGGCAGCTGTGTGGAGTACTACTTCTGTTGACAACGATGCGATGAGAGCTGCAGTGAGCAAGCTGGTCACACACACAGACTTTGAAAGGTACCTGACTCATTATGTACTGAAAAAACTGCACAATAGCTTTGACAAAAACATCAGTAGAGTACTGGATGTAGTGCCCACTGCAGTCATATTCACAGTGCTTGACACTGTCATTTCAGCACAGCAGCGGACCATCAAAGAGCATGAGAACATAGTCACATGCAGAACATGCAAGCGAAAATTGACCATATACTTAGCTGAACACGACCCTGATGGCTGCCTAGTGCGTGTGCACAGCGGCAAATACGTGTGTGGCTCTGGTTGGACTTGCTGCAAAGCACTTTACAAAAAGACCGTAGGGTGCTCTATTGACGAGAATGATCATCACACCGCCTGAGATTGCATGTTCTACTGAAACGAAATAGGAGACTATACACCAGCATTGATAGTGGTAGTGGCAGAGAATACTTGCTGCATGTGTGATGGATACATTGAGGTATATAGCGGTCATAGCAAGTGCTGACTCGATATATACTACTACACGTTAATATACAATGCATACACATTCTCCTTCAGCAGATTCGTCTTCAGTGTATCTGTTAGTACCGCTTGTTGCTGATGCTCTGCTGTTGTCGGTGCTCATAAAGTACATGAGTCCTCCTCGTATCTTGAGGTAACAGAGAGCTTAGCGTAGCTCTTGTAATAGCAAAGCCAACCTGAAAGTCAGCTCCAGCACGCGTATATAGCTCAATGTCCGTTGCGGTAAAACAGTTGTTTAGGCACACATAGGTCTATGCCACCGTGCTGTGGTCGACACCATGTACTCTTCAAGCACAATCGCTTAAGTACTTGATTGTTGATCGAATTCTCTCACATCAAGCAGCGTTAGAGCTCTCTGCCGTCGTGGCATTTCTCACCGCTCAGCATAGCCCTATCTAATCTAGCAGCGTTAGAGCTTCTACGAACGTGCAAGCCAACAATGACCAGTCAAGCGGATGAGCTCTTCGCCAAAGCTATGCTGCTTCAGCAAGAAACAGCAGCTGGTAAGAGAAAAGCTGACGTGATGCTGAACAACTTGGACAACTGCGAGCCCAAGAGAGCTCGCACTCTTGTCGACAACCCTGAGTTTGCTGATCGTGTGCTGCACGTCAACGGCAGCTTCTATCGTGCACACAGTCAGTTGCTGATCAAGCGGTCTAGCTTCTTTGACACCCTGCTTGGCCCTGACTGCACGGCAGATGCTGTCATCAACCTTGATCTGCCAAGCACTGACAAGTATGCCTTGAGGGTGTTGCTAGAGTTCTTATACACTGGAGAGCTGCCTAATGCTACGCTTATGGCACAGTACAGTGTTCTTCTAGCTAAGAATGCTCACTTCCTGAATGCTGATGAGCTCTATGGTGCGTGTGTAAGCTATCTGGTCAACAACTGGCGAGAGGTACAGAAGCTCAACCTTGACACTTTTGCCACAGGTATGACTATGCTACTGATGCAAGGTGTGCTCAAAGGCATGCATACCAGCACGCTGAAAGACAGAGTGCTATTCATGGCTGCATCATACAATTCTAACTCTGAAGAGTGGTCACAGGTAGTGAAAGAGCAAGTAACAAGTGATCAGTTCACCAAAGTGCTCACACACAGTCTACTAGTCGAGCTGCACAGCGCTGTCGCTGCAACGCAAGTGACCAGTGATGTCATCAAAGTGCTAGACCTGATCCCTAACGCTGTGACTGTAGCAATAGCACAATGCGAGCTGCAGACGTTGCAGCGCAAATTGCGAGCTGAACTCACTTAAAAGCAGTGCGTGAGGTGCGGTAGACATGTAACACAGCAGCAAGCTTCGTATGACAGAGACGGCTGCACAGCCTACAGACATACTGGTACGCTGAAGCAGACTTCAGTACGTGCACGCAAAACATCTACAGTTATGAGCTACACTTGCTGTCACAGCACAGTAGATCAAGGCTGTGTCAAAGATCGACGCATGAGTCATAGAGTAGCAGAGGCTTTCAACTGACCTACAGCTGAGACGTGTTTGAAGAGGCTATTAAGTTGGATGACATATAGTACACTGGTCATAGTACGCGCGGTGTATCTGTGTTAGAGAAACAATAGGTGCTTATCTGGCGCTTATCTAGTGAGTGTTTGCTTGGGCACAGCAGTTGCAGTGGCAGCAGCAAGCGAGTAGCTGAACACTGGCTGCATCAACTATATGTGACGTTGGAGAATGTTAACTTACCCTGTATGTCTGCTGAAACATGCAGCATACAGTTAAGGTGCTCATAAACTGTCATTCAAGATGGGCTGTAGCCTGCACCCTCTAGTAGCAATGTACTCAAATCAAGACACATTACATACTGCGCGCACAAACTATAAGCGCATGTAACTGTAGTGTACACATATACTTCTAGGATATATGACACAGCAGCATCCACATGGCTACTATACGCTATGTATACTATATAATTTAGCAAACCTGCTAAGAATGCACACTACTTGTACAACGCTATCCCCTATCAGCGACGCAACTGTTACTATTTCGACTTGCTTGTATGCTTGTCAAAGAATGCATGCGTGGCTGTACAAATGTGTACAAGCATGCAGAATGCAGCTGTTATGCTATCCATGAAGCTTGACAAGGCAACTTCCAAGCGACAACACGTCAGAGGCTGACATAAGCTTTAAGGCATGGTACATACATTGTATGAATGGTTTTCACACTATGCGTAACATATGAGACACCATGGTGATAGCATCATGGCTGCTTTGGTAGCCAAGTATAACATCAACTGCAAGGACGCACTACTAGTACGAACAGTGGAACAAAGTGGAGTAGACAGCAGCAAGATCCTAGCACTGTACTGTTCTTCATCATATGCTCTTTATGTATGTATTGTAACATGTGTGTGACATTCGATGCATGCTTGCACGATGTATCGTAAGCCATTCCCCACGTTGCATCTTGCTAGTTCAACTATCCTCTTCTGTGTTAGCGCTACTATCTATACTACGTTTTTGAGATCAGCTAATCCCCTTCTAAGGTTGTGCATGCGCTATGTGCAATCAGTCTGTCCATGAACAAGTGCTAGATGGTTACATACGCTACACACCACTGCACCAGATGTACGCTGACTCTGAAAACATTGACTTGCGCATGCGCTGCCTTACTCATTCAGCACTGCTGTAATGCTGTCATACTGTCAGGTGTAGTGATGTGTATGCTGTTCACAAGTTTGCAGATCTCTGATTGAGTCAGCCAAAATCTGCAGTATGAACCTATCGTGTTATCTGCTAGATCATCACAAACATAGTACTGTTTACAGTTGATGGTGACCGTTGTTGACTGCCTTACATATACCTGAACCACGACCCATACCAGTGTTACTGCAGACCTTGTGTTTAGTAGCATTGCATGTTGAGATGTGATCATAAGTGACACAGCCGTTAACATCATGAGTCACTTGCCAGGGTGTCACATAGCGCTGGCACCGCTTGCAGCGGCTTGCTGTCTGCTCAGCGCCAATAGCTTTCTGACATGCTGCCAGTGTAGCTGCAGTAGGAACTGCGTTCAGTACAATTGTCATAGCAG
>AXNI01000730.1:0-17410 GCA_000498555.1 Heterococcus sp. DN1 | reverse complement strand
GCAGACCTTGTAGCGTACTTGACTGGTGATCTGCAGCTGGACGGGGAGGGGGATGCTGGCCTTGCACGCATGCTGGCCCTCCTGAACAGAGGCGCCTACATGAGCAACCTCAACAACAACAGCAGCAGCAGCAGCAGCTCTGTAGCGTTAGGCTCTGCTGCTAGTGCTAGTACTGGCGCTGCACAAGGAGCTATGGCAGCAGTGATGCTAGGACAGCAGTGGCAGCAGCAGGCACAGCAGCAGCAGGCACAGCAGCAGCAGCAGCTGCAGCAGCAGCAGATGCCTCACGAAGATGTGTGGAGGCTGTGGCAGCGTGTAGTTCAGATGAGAGCACGTGGAGCTGTTGCTGCTGCTGCTACTGCTGCACAGCTGGGCTGGCCCTTGAACTCTGTGCGTGCTACTAGCACAGGGGTAGCACCGCCAGCAGCAGCAGCAGCAGGCAGCGGCGTAACTACTAGGGCTGCTGCTGCAGCTACGGCNTCGGCTACTGCTGCTGCTGCTAGTGCAGACACCACAGGCCTCACAGCAGGCACAACAGCGATACAGAGACGCGAAGAGCAGAACCAGCGCATCCTGGCAGATCTGGCTCGCGCTAACGAGAGAGCAGCAGCAGGAGCAGCCCGGCAAACAGCAGCAGCTGCAGCAGCAGAGGTCCAAGCTGAAGCAGCAGCAGAAGCAGCAGCAGTAGTGGATGCCATGGAGCTAGATGGCAGTGCCAGCGCTGTTGAGCACGTAGAGCGCACTCCAGCAGAGCTTGAGAGGCGAGGGCGTGCCCGTGTGCTGAGGAGGCTTGCTGCTGTGATCAGCGCCTATGGCCACCTTGCTGCTGCTCTGACTGATGCTCTGAGAGAAGGCCCTGCAGGAGGCAGCAGCCGCAGCAGTGACAGCATTGAGCTGGAGAAGAGGCGCCTGTGAGCCAGTGGCGGGTCACAGTTCACAACCGTTTGACAAAGATAGTATACACTGCGGCTGCTACTGATCAGTGCTTTGCCTGGTGGTTGTAAGTGCGCAGTGTACTGGAATGCGGGTAGGAAGGTGAGAGAGAGATTGAGAGGGTTATGAAGAAATGCGTAATGGAACATTAACAGAGGAAGACTATGCTATAATGTTCGAGCACGTTTTCAGTAGACAAGCACACACTGACAGTTTGTTTACTTGTGCATACATTCATGGAGGATTTTCTGATTGAGAGCAAGAGTAATGTATCCTTGGCACAGATGCCGTTGAGCTTGTAGAGTGCATACGAAGTAGGTATAGTCAGCGCAGAAGTAGTTGTACGGTAGCAGGAGCAGTAGGTGTCCATTTATGTTCTGCTTTCTGCTTCATGAAGCAGCAGTGTGCGCACGCTGCTATTCGCGCTAGTGTTGCGTGATGTATTGTAAACATACGAGCACAGTGTGCAGTCACAGCAGCAGCAGCAGCAGCAGCATCAGAGCGTAGCATAGCACACCAAAGCAGCAGAAGCGACAGACTATTGTATCAAGAAAGATAGTGCCTTAAGTGTGTCCTACATGTAGCTGGGCAAGATGCCTATGTCGAGTGCATACAAACCTTCAATACGACATTTCTCGCTGTTTGACACACTGGCATGGCGTTGCTTGTGATACATGTGAGCATCTGAGTTTGTCGTCGCTGTTTGTTTCAAGCACACTGAACATTATTCACTATTATATGACATCATCACATGCTACTAGAGTGGACGACACTTAGGGTCTTTATTCTGAACTCGGGCACCTTTTTTTGAATTTCATCGCCAGCGCTCCCAGATCTTCACAGCTGAGCAAACAGCACCCACAGCTTGCTTCACATCATGTCAGATGATGAGGAGCATCACTGCAAGTGCAAGGACCTGAAGGACGCTGCCCTGAGCGCACACCTCTCTTGCTTAGAGAAGTTTTTGAGAGAGCCGCTTGGTGACCAGCTTGAGAAAGAGCTCTTAATCAATCTTACTTATGATCACCACATGCAGCAAGCAGAACCACTTGGGGCATCAGCCCCTGACCGAGAGTGCACTGCCTGTCTGAATGTCCTTCTGAGGGCTGGAGTCAAGATCTCTGCAGTGCTTGAGCCGTTCCCTGACCATCGTGGTTACCACAGGCATCCTCTCTCCTCATCTGCTGCGGCCGGGTGTGTCCCTTGCTTCAAGACTGTGCTCAACAACCTTGAAGGCGCCCAACAAGCTATACCTTCTGAGTTGTGGCGGTTTGCTGTGAAGGAACTTCAAGCTGTGTCTGCGGTTCGACTTAACTCTTTGAAGGTGCTGTTAGATGCAGTGCCTGATGAGTACAGCCGTGAGCTGCAGCAGTATGCCCTGATACGAGCGTGTCGTACTCACAAAGCCAGCTACAACAGCGCACAAGACACTCATGCAGGTTGCTTCCCAAAGATTCGTCCCATCCTGGAGTTTCTGCTTCAGGATTGTGACATTGACATCAACGAGGTCTGGTCATATCAAGACAAGCAGAAGAAGCAGCACTGGTCAACTGCTATGAGCTGCATGATACAGCACGGCTGCGTTGATGGTGTGCAATGGCTAGTTGAAGTAGCTGGTGTAGACGTTAATAGCACGTCGGGTGAATACAAGCACTCAGCACTGCATATTCTGAGCAACAGTTGGCTCAGTGATGAACATGCTATCACGCAGCTGATTACAACTCTGATGAGTCTTGGTGCTGACATCAGCATACTACAAGCAGTGGTGCGACTATACTGCATACTGCTGCTCTCAATCAGAACGAAACGGTGCTTGAACAGTTGGTCACACTCTGTAACAGTGACACGACTGAAGCACCGCTGATAGCACATCAAGACCATCAGGGTCATACACCACTTCATGTAGTAGTGCTGATGCAACTAGGATGCGGGCAACATAAAAGTAGACGAGAGCTAATGGCACTACTGTTGAACTGCAGTAGTGCTGATCTGACACAAGCACTTCTGGAACAAGACAATGCAGGCAGAACAGTGCTACATTGTGCTGTACAGCTGCATAGGCTTGAAGTGCTGGGTCAGTTGCTTACTGCTTGCAGCAACGCTAATGTGCTAAGCTCGCTGTTACTGACCAGAGATAACACGGGTCAAACTGTCATCACATTAGTACGCCGTGTTGGTGGTGATAGCCTCATGTCAGTTATGCTGCCATACTGCACAGAGGTAAGGTTTTAAAAATCAGAGCTTAACATGCTTGTAAAGCAATGTTTGCTTTGAAGCAGCAGCAATTGTGCTTATCATCAGTAGTGCCGAAAGTTGTTACATTTCATATGGTGTCCTGGACTCTAAAACTTTGCGATGCCGTCCACACGCTGTACCATCAGGTCTCACAGCCTATCAGAGATGCAGATGTTGACTGTGCTGATGTACATGAAGCTGTTAGTAAGGCTCATGTTGGCTGCTTGCAGTTCATAACAGGGCGGCATGATGCTGTTACAACAAACTGTAAACAGCAGACACCTTTTCATCTAATTGATCATAGAACAGCACCATTGTGTCATGAGCTAACAGCTACACTACTGGCAGCGCTAAGTACTGAAGCTGCTACTACACTAGTGAACACAGCTGATGCCAGAGGCAACACCGCGCTACACAGTACAGCACGCTATGCGCTAGATGCAGATGGTGATATAATAGATTTTGATGATGCTAACCTTACAGTATGTCACACTTGTATGAGAGCACTACTAGCAGTGCGTGCAGATCCTACTGTCAAAAATAAAGCTGGTGTACAAGCAGTTGGCATACCAGAGGTGCTTGTTGCAGCCAGAAGAGACAGCATGAAGCACGACAGCACAGCAGCTGATGACTGCATGACAACTATACAAGCACTGCAGCAGGCTGGCGTCGACATCAATATGAGTAGCTGCAATGAGTATATTGATCACCATCTGCACAGTGCTGCAGGTGATGACTGTCTGTACTACAGTGAAGTAGCAGTTAGGATATTGCTAGCATGTGGTGCTGATGTGATGCTGCTCAATTACAAAGGGTGGACAGCTATGCACAGTGCTGCTTACTTCGAAGCAGGGCGTCACGGTGATGGTGGTGAGAGCGAAGGTAATGCTGATGTCATTCAGATGCTGTATGATGCTGCTGGCAATGTGTTGCTACATGCTACTACTGCTGACGGTCAAACGGCACTGCATCTCGCGGTCGGGTGGCCTAAGAGTGTACAGAAGCTGTGTGCTCTAGGTGCTGATGTCAATGCAAATGACAACAGTTATAAGACGCCACTGCACACAGCATGCCAGCTCGGTTGGTGCGCGAAGACTGTGCAGATACTACTGCGCTACGATGCAGACACCAACGCATACAGCGGCCAAGTGGAAGGCTGTCAGGAGTGTGGCGGTTGGCAAGCGCTGCACTTTGCTGCAGTAAAAGGACATAATACTGATGCACTGGATGTGCTACTGGACGCTGGAGTTGACATTGACACTCATACAGTAACTGGCTGTAGTGCTGCATGGCTCGCTGCACGATACTTGCCAACACCTCACGGGTGTGCTCAGCTAAAGATGCTACAACAAAGAGGCGCAGACCTGCATTTCTACATGTTCGCACATGGCTCACTACTGCACGCTGCTGCTGGTAGTAGCGCTGTTGACACAATGCAGCTACTACTCGACGAGGGCATTGATTTGTTCCATGACCAGTTCACAGCCATGTGTCATACACCACTACACTGTGCTGCTCAAAGTGGCCATGCAGCTATGGTACAGCTACTACTTGATAAGGGCTGTAACGATTTGAGCAAGGATCTGGAACGCAATACTGCACAGAGATTGTGTCTACAAGGCCCTAGAGACGATGCTGCATGCTTCAAACTACTCTATGACTCGGGATGTGACATAAAGGACATCCGTGACTGGTATCGGTAAGATGTATTCTTGTGTCTAGTTCAAATAATAGACTACCTGATTTGCATGTAGCGGTGCACACCTAGTAGTGCAGTGCCTCTGCGTCCGCAAAGACGGTCGTTTGAAACGATTGCATCATGATAGCCTTGCCCAGTGATCATTGATGATTTTTGACCTTGACAACATGTTGCTCACAAACCTCATGGTCATCTTACAGGTCTACACTGCTACATACAGCTGCTATGCACAACAGAGCCGACTGTATACCGCTGTTACTATCTGAAGGTGTTGATGTAACAGCAGTTGATTCAGAAGGGAGATCAGCACTACAGTTAGCATGTCTATACAGTGATACTGATACAGTACAGTTGCTGCTCAGTAGTGGTGGTTGGATTGACAGTCTAGCTACTATATGTTTGTTGAACGCTACTATAAGCGGCAACTCTCATGTATTGGCAATACTGTTGGAGCTTGCTGTCAGCTGCAGTAATGTCATAGATGACGATACTGGCTATACTCTGTTACACGCAGCAGCAGCTTATGGCTGGCATGAGTGTGCTGGTCTGCTTATACGTCATGGTCATACAACAGAAGCGCTTACAAAGCAGGGTAAATCAGCAGTAGATGTAGCTTTTGCTAGTTGGCTACCTGCTGCACTGAAGCGTGATAAGATAACAAGATCAGAGTGGCCTGATCGTGCAGCAACAGCGCTGCTCTTGCTCAAGACTGGCTGTGCCTACAATGCTAGCACGAACATGAACAATGGGCATTTTTCAGCAGTACTGGAGCAATATCAGTCTGAACTTAGAGCAGCATCACTGACTCAACAACAGTTGCTACAGCAACATGCTGCTGCCACTTCTGGAGTCAGATGTGACACCAGCGATGCGGAGTCTGCTGACACCACCATACGAGTGCAGCTAGTTAACACAGATACAAATGAAACAAGCGAGACTGTGTACCTATTGGATGCTGCATTACTGGCAAAGCTGCATACAGTGCATACAGATGGTGATAACAGTACACTGCTGAATCTGCTTGTACCACCTGGGCCTAGTAGTGCCACTACTACCACTACCACATCAAGCATTCTATCAAGGACCCTATCGTATGATGGTAAGAAGATAGACTCGAGCGTAGTATGCAAAGTTCAAGCACAAGCAGCGCATACACCCGTACAGTTTACACTAGACTGCCACCAGCGACACTGTTCACAACGTCTCGTGTTTGTGCATTGGTTTACCATTGCTAACAGGTAGTGACTTTACAAAGGGAGGGTTTGCTAGTGTAATAGAGTATCTATATACAGGAGCAGTAGCAGGTGTAACATGTGGTATACTAGACTGTGATAAGCTACAAGATACACTGCAAGCAGCACAGTACTTCAATCTACCTACACTTGACACAGCTGCACGTGGTTGGACACAAACAAGTGGTGTTGCAGTTGAAGACCACTTCTGATGGGGATTGGGATTAAGTAGGAGAATGCACTAATACGAGCAGTGCGTGATATAGTCATAGTGACGCTTCCTTAGGTGCGGTGCATGGTCAATTGCAGAAATGCTTTAACACGCATATCTTCAGTATTGTCAAAGTGCATTTGCATATCTTGTATGACAGTGAGGTATTCTCCGAGCAGTAGATTCATGTAAAGTTCAACGCAATATCAGTGTAAGATGTACGGCAATACTGCATCTTTGCCATAAGTGCTAAACTAGTGCTTTTTGCGTCTAAACTAGTGCTTTTTGCGTCAGTATTGCTTTTTGCGTCAGTGTATACCACGCCTTTGGGGGCAAATGCTTTTCATGCAACATTACACTGAAATACTTCAATCTCAGTTTCTGGGAGCTGCCTTAATAATACTTCAAGTATTAGTTTGTGTACTACGGTGATAAAGTTTGTCTGGTTTCAATACTGCTGCCGCCACTCGCTCTGTTACTGTTGCGATGCACTGCGTTGCTACACATTCAACCGCGATACTCACTGCTTGTTACTCAGTGTGGTGTAGCTGCAACCGAAGAAGCGGAGCACTGAGCAATATGAGTATAAGAGAAGCTAAGCCGCTTGGCAACCATTTAGCTTGTTTGTGAGCCTCAAATCACGCTACACCGCACACATACTTCGAGTATATAAAACTGGCTGCACAGTCGAACCTCGCAGCGCGGCCTTAGCAAGCATCACCGTGTTGCAAACATGAAAGTGAGCACAAGACCACGGCAAAGTGACCGTTTGACTGCAATGCTTTACATGAAGCATAACACTGGTGCATTCAACAGCTGCTTCTCAATGGCACTCTGTATCTGTTCACAAGATACTTTGCATCAGTGATGCACTACGATTGTATATACTACTTTACACCGACTGCTCGCACATGCATTGCACACCCTTCGAGCAACACTACTACTGTTTGAGAAGCTACATAAGTCTTGATCATGACTGCTGACGAGTGCTTCAAGCTGCAACTGTAACACCACTTGTTTGTGCCCAACTACGTGCAGCTTTATCAAGTGTAGGAAGATTGAAGTACTGTGCTGCTTGTAGTGTAGCTTGTACCTTATCACAGTCTAGTATATCACATGTTACACCTACTACTGATCCTGTGTATAGATACTCTATTATACTAGCAAATCCTTCCTCTGTGAAGTCGCTACCTGCAAGTATCACCACAGCAGATCATATACGAGATATGTGCTGTCATCAGCTGCACTCATGTACCCACTTTCAGGTCATGCGATTGACTGTACATGTTAATGACTCTGCTTTCACGAAAAGATCAACATGTAATTATATTTTGGTGTGTTTGGCTATGATACTCACCATCGTATGATATCAGTTTGATGTCAGTATTTGAACTGTTAACATTACTGATACCCCAGCCATATGTTGGTACTAGCATGTTCAGTAGTATACTGCTACTTTGTCTTGCTGTGACTACATGTAGCTTTGCTAGTAGTGTCGTATCTAGTGTATACACTTGTGCGCTTATAAGGCCACTGTCTGCATGCACTGACTGTATCTGCAATGTACTATCAACGTCCTCTGATTGCGAGCTGTTGTTATACTCATTAGTGTTAGCGCTGCTTATAGTGTATGTGTTAACAGTGTATACTTGCAGTATCTCTTGCTGTCTGGTTGTATGCTCTCTCAATTCATTCAAGTACTGTGTAATAAGTGCTGCATACATTTCATTGTCTACTACCTTGCTCAAATCATAATCACAGCCATTTTGCAGTAGCAGTAGTGCTGTAGGTTTGCACGCTGCCCATGACTCTGCAGCGATACCTTCGCGTGCAAGCGCTTTTGGTAGCTCAACTGCAAATGCTACATCTACTGCTGACACTCCATCAACTGAGAGCGTAGTTGCTGCATAACCATGACGTATGAGCATACCAGCACCCTCTAATCTGCCATACGTTGCTGCTGCATGTAGTAGTGTGTAACCACTATCATCATCAATCACATTACTACAGCTGATGCCACGTTTTAGTAGTAGTGTCAGCGTATCAGTATTACCATTAATAGTAGCATTCAGCATACATGCAGCGGCCAAACTGTCAATCCAACCACCACTATCAAATAGTAGCTGTACTGTCTTGGTATTACTGTATAGACAAGCTAACTGTAGTGCTGATCTGCCTTCTGAATCAAGTGCTGTTACATCAACACCTCTGTTAAGTAGTAGTGGTATGCAGTCAGGCCTGTCATGTCGTGCAGCTATATGTAGCAGTGTGGACCTGTAGTGTGCAGCATAATGTACACAGCATGGCGTAAGAGGGACTACTACTACTGCAGTTTGCTGTCCAACGTTTAGGGTACATATATGCTGACAGCGTTATCTCACCTTGTATCTTCATTGATGTCTAGCGCATCAGCACCAGCTTGTGTTAGTACAGTAAAGCACTTAGCGTCATCCTTGGGTCTTTGTAAGCATAGTCTTAGTGCTGTGTTACCATCTGTATCAGCATCTGTAGCACTACAACCCTTATCAAGCAGTAGCTGTACAATTGCTATATGACCACCTTGAGCTGCACAGTGTAGTGGTGTCTGCTTAGTGCTAGTATAATACATCTTATCACTGCTAGATAGTGTCAACCCTTTCTTTAGTAAGTGCTTAATAATAGCTACATCACCATTGCCAGCAGCAGCATGCAGTAGTGAACCATGTTGTTCTGAGTAGTGCATTAAGTCTGCACCTTTACTGAACAGCTGCTTCAGTTGCGTCTTTACACTGCGAGCACCACCATAGCGTGCTACAAGCCAAGCAGCTGTGCAGCCTGTCGTAGTTGTATCATCAATAGCAGCTCCAGCTGTAAGCAGAGTGTCTACGGTATTGATGTCAGCAGCACCTAGTACAGCATAGTGCAAAGGTAACCAACCGCCAGTACTTTCATATGGACTCAGAGCTCTGCCATAAGTGTGTATGTTTGCTCCGTGCTCTAACAGTGCACGCACACACTCGCTGCCACCGTAAGCACTCACGTAGTGCAGTGGTGTCTGATAGCTAGTGTTGCGTTCTTCAACATGAGCCCCTAGCTCACAGAGCTTCTGTATACTTTCCGTCCAGCCTTCAGCAAGATGCAGTACAGTTTGACCGCTAGGAGTAGTGCCTTGTAGCAGCTCATGCCCACCAGCATCATACAGCATCTGTATGATAGCAGCATTGCCAGTGCCATCAATCTCATCTCGGTAAGCTTCGTAGTAGGCAGCACACTGCATAGCAGTCCAGCCATTAGCGTCCAGCAGCATCACATCAGCACCGCAGTCTAGCAGCAGCCTGACAGCTGCAGCACTGTTGTACATGTGATCATCTCCTGCAGCACTGTGCAGATGATACTCAGAGTACTTTGCGTGGTGAGTCACATTGATGTCTACACCTGCATGCTGCAGTGCTTGTACAGTTGTCTGACACTCATCAGCTGCTGTTGCACTTCGCTTCCTATTCTCGCTGAAGGCAACTGTCAGCACATCACTGATGGCCACTGCAGGCGCGCCAGCTTTGTTTTTGGTAGCAGGATCTGCACCAACTGCTAGTAGTGCACGCACACAAGTATGACATACTGCAAGGCTATCATCATCAAAATCTGTTATCTCACCATCTGCATCGAGTTCACAGCTTGCAATACCATGTAACGCTGTGTTCCCTCTAGAATCAACAGTATTCACTAGTGTAGTAGCAGCTTCAGCAGTCAGTGCTGTCAGCAATGTAGCTGTCAGCTCATGACACAGTGGTGCTGTTCTATGATCAATCAGATGAAACGGTGTCTGCTGCTTAAGATTGGCTGTGACAGCATCATGCCTTGATGTGAAGAACTGTAAACAGCCAATATGCACCTTCCTGACAGCCTCATGTATATCAGCACAATCAAGTTCGTTTTGATTCAGAGCCTGCTCACGGTATGACAGTAGTCATGAAGATATGCGTCAGTGTACGCGCATGGAATGTCTTAGTTAGACAGTCAAGACACCAGCTGACAGTCGTCAGCCATGCATCACTATACCTGCAGTGGTACATGTACACTTTTAAACATGGTGGCCTGTTTACAATGTGCAGTGCTGAAACAATAGAGTAATTACAATTACAATATACTAGATTATATCTTACCTGCGTATAGTGTGGCTGAATGATTGCCTTCAGATCATCGCCTCCCATGCAGCGTACTAGTGTAATAACAGTTTGACCAGCATTATCAGCTATGTTCATTACGCAATCTAGCACTTCTAATCTCTCACAAACAGCCAGTAACTGCTGTAACTTGTCTAACTGCCGCAGCTGTACTGCTAAGTGTAGCACTGTTTTGCCTGTACTGTCTTGCTTTACCAGTGCCTGCAGCAAGCCGCTATCATCACATGTGAGCAAAGTGGTCAGTAGTTGGTTACTGTCACAAGGCCAACACTGCTCTTTGTCTTTCAGCAGCACAGTGTGCAGTGCAGTGTGCCCTTCATGATCTTGTCTTGCTAGTAACGAAACTTCGGACTGCGTCAAACCTGATGTATACTGCCCACTATTTGAGATTGCTACAAATGCCTTCAATGCTGGCAAGTTAGAACTCTGAACAGCTGCATGTAGCACAGTAGCGCCTGTACTGGTCAGTTTGTTAACGTCAGCACCCAGACTCACTAGTGTGTTGATGAGCTCTTCAACATTACGAGAGTTTCTTGTACCTACATCATGTAGTACTGTGTGCTGATCATTGCCCCAGGTGATGTTTACATCTGCACCAGCTACATCAATGAGCCAGCGCACAGCTTTAATGCAGCCGTTCTTAGTGATACACCCTAGAGCTGTATACTCGTGCTCGTTCTGGCTGCCAGCGTAATGATCGAGGTAGAGCTGACAAGAGTGTGCCACATTGACATCAGCTTGACGCTCTAACAGGTGCTGGATGATTGATTGAGCCTCTGCATAGAATTCACTGCTTTTCGCATCATTGCCAACGCTCGTAGCGCTATTGCACACCCGCATCAGTGCAGTCTGCTGCAGACCAGTCAGCCAATCATCTGGAGCTGCATCCAGTAGCACTCTCAGTGTGTCAAGCTTCAGATGTGATGACGCCTCACCCACAGCTTGTTTCCATAGCACCAGAGGGGCAGTTGGTGGCAATTTCAACTTCTCCAGCATCACCACAAGGCAGGAAACACACCCAGCTGCCGCAACGCTACAAAGCGCGTTAGGAATCATTCTGCCAAACTTTCCCGACCATGATGATCGTGCATCAGATGACAGCTCAACACCAGCTTCAAGCAGAAACGAGAGGCAGCCAGAGCAGTCTCTTGCGTCTTCTGCGTGCTCTGTGTTGTGCTGCGATGGCTGCTGCTTATGTTCAACCACCTTGTGCAGAAGAAGCTTTCCAAGTTTGGCATCCACACCTGACCTCAAACTCCAATGTTTCCTCAAGCAGTGCAGATGAACACTTGCTGCTGCTGACTCCAGATCAATGCAGCTGCAATCACATTCAGAGACCATCAGCTCCTCCATCAACCGTGGCCTCGGCTGTGAGAACCGTGTGAGACCGCTAAAATCCAAAGGTTCTGGTGAGGCAAGATTGAAGACCCGACTATGGTGAACTGTTTTGTGTAGTATCTTGACATCACGACTCCTTTAAAGCCTCCTTTCACTGAGCCTCACTGGCTTCACAATTAGCGATAGCGCTCTTACTAGTAGTAGCAGCTTCAATCAAACATCTGCGTTCGTGCGAGAGAAATAAGCCGAAAGTGCCTCCGCGATGTGCTCAAAAGGCATCTGAGCTTCACTGACATTGCGATGATTGTAGAAGGTTTTATAAGCGCTCAGTTTGCCCACACACCTCACACATTGGCAGCAACACACACTTCAATAACGGTTTCATGAGTACGAAAAGAGGGTATAGCCTTCAATCTTGCGCTGCTCACACACCAAACTTCAAGTGTATCACTCAAAGTGGTGCAGCCAAAATTCTCAGCACCCCACATGAACCATTAGCACTCTGTGTGTGGACTTAAGCGCTAGCGTATGATAGAAGGTACATTGATAGCCACAAATAGTGGTTATGTGTGCTGCAGCATATGTGATCACTAGCAGGTGCCAACTACACACAGTACAACGCGCATTCTGTTGCTATGCACACCAGCAGCCACCACAATCATAGTGTGAGCTTGATCACACGCTTGGTAGATGTTAAGACAGTGTGTCGCCACCATGATGATGTAGTACTTGTCTGTGACTGTATTATCAGACACTAGTAGGGTTACGACAAGCTTGATACTGTACTACTCTAAAGGCAGCACATCACATCAACTGATAAAGTTAGTACACTATCACTTCTGCATGACCACGCCAACTAAACAGCGCAGGGCATTACGTTGCAACTGTAACGCCGCTTGTTTGTGCCCAACTACGTGCAGCTGTATCAAGTATAGGTAGATTGAAGTACTGTGCTGCTTGTAGAGTAGTTTGTAGCTTATCACAGTCTAGTATACCATACGTTACACCTACTACTGCTCCTGTATACAGATACTCTATTATACTAGCAAAACCTTCCTGTGTAAAGTCATCATCTGCAAGTATCATCACAGCAGATCATGTTAGCAAGATATATGTGATGTCATCAGCTGCACTCATGTACGCAGTTTCAGGTTATGCGATTGACTGTACATGCTAGTGACCCTTGCTTTCATAAAAAGATCAACAAGTAGTTAAAGATTTGGATTTTGATTTAACCTCTTACCATCATATGATATCAGCTTTATGTCAGCACTTGAACTGTTAACATTACTGATACCCCAGCCATATGATGGTACTAGCATGTTCAGTAGTATTCTGCTACTTTGTCTTGTTGTGACTTTATGTAGCTTTGCCAGTAGTGTCGTATCTAAAGTATACACTCTAGAGCTTATATAACACCACTGTCTGCATGCACTAATTGTATCTGCAATGTACTATCATCATCTGATTGCGAGCTGTTGTCATACTCATTAGTATTAGCGCTCTTTATACTGGATGCACTAGTAGTGTATGCTTGCAGTATCTGTTGCTGTCTGGTTGTGCGTTCTCTCAACTCGTCCAAGTACTCTGTAATAAGTGTTGCATACACTGCATTGTCTGACGCTTTCTTATTTACATCATAATCACAGCGGTTCTGCAGTAACAGCAGTGCAGTAGCTTTACATGATTCCCACGGCTCTATTTTCAAGTCATCACGTCTGAACAGTGCTGGTATATCAAGCGCAAATGCTATATCTACTGCTGAGACTCCATCAGTTGAGAGTGTAGTTGCTTCACAACCATGACGTATGAGCATACCAGCACACTCGAGTCTACCATAAGCTGCTGCTGCATGTAGTAGTGTATAGCCACGACCATCATCAATGACACTGCTACAGTTGATACCACGTTCTAACAACAGTGCCAGTGTGTCAGTGTTGCCAGCGATAACAACATTCAGCATACATGCTGCTGCTAAGGTCTCAATCCAACCACCACTGTCGAACAGTAGGTGTACTGTATCACAATCACAGTATAGACATGCTAACTGTAGTGCTGATCTCCCTTCTGAATCAAGTGGTTTCACTTCAACACCTTTAGATAGTAGCTGTGGTACACAGTCAGATCTGTTATGGCGTACAGCTGCATGTAGCAGCGTAGACCTGTGGCATATAGTACATACATTACGACGTTAGTAATTACTTCAATTGAAGATGATCAGCGCACAATCAGCACCAAGCTGTCTATACCTTGATTATGTAGTGATGTCTAGCGCATCAGCACCAGCTTTGATTAGTACTGTAAAGCACGCAGCGCTGTCTTTATGAGCTTGCAAACACAGTCGCAGAGCTGTGTTACCATCTGTGTCAGCATCTGTAACACTGCAACCCTGATCAATCAGTAATTGTACCACTGCTGTATGACCACATTGAGCTGCACAGTGTAGTGGTGTCTGCTTAGTGCAAGTATAGTACATCTTGTCACTACTACACAGTGTTAGTCCCTACTGTAGCAACATGTTCATAACATCGACATCACCATTGCCAGCAGCAGCATGCAATAGTGAGCCATGTTGGTCTGAGTAATGCATTAAGTCTGCACCTCTGCTCAACACTTGCTCCAGTTGCTGTGCTACAGAGTAAATATTGTATTCTTCTGGACAATACATACCCTGTGCACTACTGTAGCGTGCTACAAGCCAAGCAGCAGTGCAGCCTGCTGTAGTCTTTGCATCGATAGTAGCTCCAGCTTCAAGCAGAGTATCCACAACATCAGTGCAGCATAAGTACTGCAAAGTGTATCGGCTGCCAGCTACCAGTACCTTCATAGGTACTCTTACTACCACCGTAAGCCTGCACATCTGTCTTACTATCACCATAAGCATGTACATTTGCACCACTGTCTAGCAAGACGCGAATGGTGTCGCTGTTACCAGAAGCACTGGCTGAGTGCAGTGGTGTCTGCATATCGTCACTACGTGCATTAACAAGAGCGCCTAGCTCACACAGCTTCTGCATGCTGTCAGGCCATATGCTAGCAAGATGCAGCAGTGTTTGACCATCAGAAAGAGTGCCAAATAGTTGGTCATGCCCACCAGTATCGTACAGCATCTGTATGATCTCATCATTGCCTTCTTTCTCACTGTCAATGCCACGCTCAGACTCCCAGTAGGCAGCACGTTGCATAGCAGTCCAGTCATCACTATCATGCAGCAGTACATCAGCACCACAGTCAAGCAGCAGCCTAACAGTACTTTCACATTGGTATCTGTAGCCGTGCCCTGCTGCGCTGTGTAAGTGATACTCTGTTTGCCCTTTGTAGTGAGTCACATTGATGTCTAAGCCTGCTTGTTGCAGTGCTTTTACAGTCACCAGATACTCATCCAATATGTCCAGGTCTTCATCTCTGCGTGCAACAGAGAGTACTTCTGGTATACTAACTGCTTGTACACCTGCTTTGTTCTTGATAGTAGGATCTGCGCCAACTGCTAGAAGTGCACGTATGCATGTATGACATACAATAAGGTTGTCGTCATAGCAGTCATTGATCACAGTTCCATCATCAGCTAGCTTGCAGCCAGCTGTGCCATGTGGTGCAGTGTTTCCTCTAGCATCAGCAGTGTTCACAAGTGTAGTAGCAGCTTCAGAGCTCAGCGCTGCTAGTAGTGTACTTGTTAACTCATGGCAAACTGGCGCTGTTCTATGATCAATCAAATGAAATGGTGTCTGCTGCTTGAAGTCAGCTAAAATAGCATCATATCTTGATGTGAAAAACTGTAAGCAGCACACATGACCTGTGCTAACGGCGTCATGTATATCAGCACAATCAAGTTCTGCCTGCAGCAGTGGTCTCAACACCTGCTGCATAGCTCATAGTGTCAATTGCAGTGTTGTTGGTGAGGACACGCGAGCATATCAGTCAAACACGACTACTCTAACTGTACAGTACTGTTGCAGCAGGCTTATACAGTCATGTCGAGACAGTACCTGGGACGGACATATGCGCTACCCTATACAATTCAAAAGCTCTTCTACTATGGCAACAGTAGTACATGCACGTTAGATCAATCACATACTGCAAGCTACAATATGCAGTACTGTGTTCTGTTCTTACCTGAGCACAGTATGGCTGTACAAGTGCCTTGAGATCCTCACCGCCCATACAGCGTACTAGTGTGATTAACGATTGGCCTTTACAATCTGCTATGTTAAGCACATGATCTAACAGTCCTAATCTCTGGCATACAGCAAGCAACTGCTCTGCTTCATCAAGCTGCCGCAGCTGTACAGCTAAGTGCAGCACTGTTTTGCCTGTGCTGTCTTGCTTCAGCAGCACTTCAGTCAAACTGCTATCACTGCATGTCAGCAAAGCGTTCAGCCACTGTAACTGGTTATAACAGTTGCGTCGAGTACTGGCGCTCAGCAGTACTGTGTGCAGTGCTGTACTGCCCTCATCATTTTGCCTTGCAATCAATGCTGCTTGAGACTGTTCTGCACTGCTCTCTTCTCTGTTACATACCGCAACAAATGCTTTCAGAGCTACTAAGTTTGAGCCACCAATAGCAGTATGCAGCACTGTGTCACCACTGGCAGTTCTAGTTCTCTTACTGATATCAGCACCGAGACTCACCAAGGTGCTGATCATATCTTCATCGTGAGATCGAGATGGCCTTTCAGCAATAGCGTGCAGTACTGTGTTACTATTGTTACCCCAGGTACCATTCACATCTGCACCAGCTATTTCAATCAGCCAACGCACAGCTTCAATGCAACCATTTCCACTTATACATCCTAGAGCAGTAGCAGACTGCTGCAGATGAAAGACACTAAGCGGGCAAGAGGTCGCCATATTGACATCAAGTTGTCGATCTAACAGATGCTCGATTATCGCCTGAGCTTCAGCATAGAAGACACTGCACTCTGTATCACTATAATAGCTCGTGGCGCTGCTGCACACCTTTAGTAAAGCGCGCTGCTGCAGATTCGCTAGCCGAACACTAGGTGCTGAATCAAGTAGTGCTTTCAATGTGTCAAGTTTGTGACATGATGCAGCTACACCCACAGCTTCTTCACAAAGAGCAAAAGGAATTGATACTTGCAGTACTAGTAGCTTCTTCAGCATCATATCAAGGCAAGCCACGCAGCCAGCTGCCGCAGCGCTAGAGAGTGCATGCCATTGATAGGTTGCCTTTGGTGGCTCTGTTGAGAGCTCAACACCAGCTTCAAATAGGAATGTCAGGCAGTCAGAGCAGTTCTTTGCACCTGTTATTTGCTCTGCCTTTGCTGTCGCTGACTGTTGCTCATGTCTAGCAACTTTGCGCAGGAGAAGCTGTCCACATTCAGCCTCAACGCCTGTCAGTGATTTCAGATTCCAGTGTTTCTTCAAGCAGTGCAGGTGAGCTCTTAATGCTGCTGACTCCACATCAGTGCAGCTGCAATCACAATCAGATGCCATCAGCACGCAGTGGGCGCCAGGTGTATGTCTGAAAGATGTGATCACGCTCCAAATTCAAAAATTGAGGTGCTCTGAGCCTACAGTGAAGACCCTAAGCGATAGGCCCCATAGCAAACTGCTGCACCGACCGCGGTCGAGTATCAAC